>JAHBMJ010003333.1:0-11532 GCA_018398765.1 Chromera velia | reverse complement strand
TGTGTCGATCCACCCCCAACATTCGGTGTGTCATTTGTTTTTGCCCTGCCCTAGGAGACGCATTAACGAAAGAAAGGTCCAATGGCATGCCAGGCCTTTTTCATTGTCGAATCAAAAAGAAGGTAAGGATGGAAGGAAGCAAGGACAAAGAAACCGCGTGGATCCTCACAAAATGAAAAGTGCTTTCTTTTCAATCTATCCCCTTCTTAATCATCACCGTCTTCCTTTCCGTCTTCCCTTCCAGTCACCGTCTTCTTTTTATGGGACAGTCACCGTCTTCTCTTCCAATCACGATGCATCCATTTAGGCACCAAGCCCTCATTGACAAGTGGTGAATATCGCAGTGCGTCTTTGTTTACCTGACAGTGCAAGAAAAGAAAAAAGAATGAAGACAAAGCAAAGCGCAGAACGCTTTGAATTTACCGTCTTATCATTGTTTGCATTGATTGATGTTTCTCTTCGGTGCATTAGGCTTGATGCGTTCGCTTCGTGTTCATTTGGGTCTGCATAGATTGCATCGATTTGTGTGATTTTGACACCTTTTTGTTTCCTTCATATTTCTTTTCTTCAATCATTTCAGTGCAAATCGACATCATTTGACTTATATTTTCTCTGCAGAATCTCTGCATGATTTGGAGATTCAGATTGACAAAAAAAAGACTAATTAAAAAATCACTAGAGAATTTATCATGTATTGATTAAGGAAACTGGATGAACTTAATTACTTGATCATGTTAAAGACATGTTTTACTCTCTATGTTCTTCGATCTTTTAATTCACTTACATGCTAGCAATTAAAAAGGGAAAGAAACTAAAATAACATTAAATAATTATGAGAAATTTTATTCTCAGTGTTGTTACAGTATCGTAGCTTTTATAATAAAGATCGAAATATTATCAAAATAGTTAATTAGTCTTTTTATTTCACTTATACTATATTTTTTAGTGAATATTATATATCTTTAGTTTGATGTTTATCTGTATATATCTATGATTAAATTGATAATCATATTTGGGTTAAACAATCTAGTATGTTTATCATTTAAAATAATAGTAAATAAATGTGATGTTGATCGAATAGCTTGTGATAAATTGTCAATAAATCATTTATCTAGAAGTGATCAATTTCAGTGAAACTTGTTTAACGTCTTTTAATATCTTTAGTCTAGATCCTTAGTTTCTATTTTTTTTTTGTCTAATCCTTATTGGTACATTAAAACATAGCATGAAAATATTTATTTTTTGGGCAATTTAAGTTTGAGGTCCGACTTGAAGGCAAAAGTCCATTTAAGAAGGCACAAGCCTGACGGCAGTCAGAGGAAACGCGAAGTTCGAGAAGCAGGCGGCAGAGAGGCGATGGCGCCAGGGGTTGTGAGCAATGCGCCATCAGTGAGAGAGGGGAAAAGCAGCAGACCGAACGGGGTTGAATGACCATCACGGTCTAGGCTTAATGAGTCTGGACGTTAGTTGACTGACTCGGTGTGTTTGTGTGCAGAACTGTCCCCTACCAACCCAGCGAGGATTTGGCACATGAGGTGAATGCGTTAGACCACTGGCAGGACCTTACCGTCAACGTTCTGCGAATTTTCCCCCCCGATGCATAATCAACGTGTGCGAGGATGTGTCTGCGCATGACTGCCAGCAACGGGACATTAGTGGTCAAAAGGGTTGTGTTGATTCACATTGGGGCAATGCTATGAGAGAACGGGGGAGTGTTCAGGAGGTTAGAGAGTCTGAACCGGAAAGAGAGAGTGAAGGTGGCAACGGTCGATCGGCCGTCAGAGGCGTCTGTCAGTTCTCACACTGTTGTTGAGCAAGCACTGACGAGAGGTCGTGAATGGTGTTAAACGCGGACTCCGAGTATCTGGACGGAGGTCTGAGATAGGGCTGAGTGTATGAGTAACCGAGCAGCCTAAATGGGGTCACGAGGGGCAAGGATAAATTGAGTGAGAGACGATACCCGATTTCCTGTGCGGTTTAGAACAGTTAAGCATAAGTGGCCTACCGTCGGAGGTCATAACGGGACCTTTGAACGGGTTCATGTCACAAGAGTATGAACGAGGGCGAGGCATCGATATGCAATGTATCTTCGTTGGATCGATACGAAACCTAGTGCAAGGCAAGCAAGAAAGTAATGACTTAACTAATAAACAATGCATTTAGATCCGTTTAGATCATGTAGAAGGTTAACGTTAAATAAGGAGAAATAGTTAACAGTCTACATGATCAAAAAAAAAAAAAAAAGTGAGGAAGGAAAAATAAAATTACTACAAAAATATGTAAAAAGGTGTTGGATGTAACATACAATAATTGATAAATGTATAAATTATCAAATGCAGGTCCCTCGAAGTCGATAGGACTTCAGAAGGACCAGATGGAAAGACTCTACTTCAAGGATGATGATGATGATGAGGGTGAGTCAATAGGAGAACCGTGGGTAATATCACGGAAAGGGGATCCACTGCCCTTACTAGCAAGCAAATAGCCAATGCAGTTGAGGGAGTGGCGCCTGCCAGAGCCTTTAGTACCCCCACCAGCAGGGTGGATCAGTGCGGACCAGTGGGAGAAGGGGCCGCAAGTGAAAGCCGATATTATGAAGGAGATGGGATTGGATGCAACAGTAGCAAAAGGACTCAAAGAAGGGTTTCACATCCCACTGAGGTGGTGGCCTGAGAGACATCACCAAAAAAATTATTCGTCTTTGTTTGAGTTTGGATCGAAAGTAGAAGAAGAATTTAAAAGATTAGTCAATGAGGGAATAATTGAGAAGTGTGAGAAAATTCCCTATGTTGTTTCCCCTCTAGCGGCAGTCCCAAAAACAGATACAGGCAAACCGCGCGTCATAGTAGATATGACGGCATCGGGCATTAACCCCGCCACTCAAGACACAGTGATGGGACTCCCATTGATCAGACACGGGCTGAAGAGCCTACCCCCCGGAGGGTATATGGCAAAATTGGACCTCCAGGATGGGTATTTCCATATCAAAATCCACCCAGACCATGTTGATCTGTTGGGTTTCTACAACCTATTTGATAAAGAGTTTTATAGATACCGGGTACTTTGTTTTGGCCTGAAGTTTGCGTCATTCCTATTTCAAGGAGTCATGGAGCATATTCAAGCTTTATTCCGCCGTCACGGCTTGAACTCGGCAAAGATCATGTCATTGACATATATTGATGACTTTTGGATTGGCGCAGAGACAAGAGAAGAGTGTGAGGAAGCAATGAACCTTGCACTAGCACTATTGGAAAAAATGGGGTGGAAAGTTAAGGCAAGTAAGACAGTAGGGCCAGCACAAAGGCTCGAGTTTACAGGCATTGAAGTAGATTTGAAGCGGTTGCTTCTATTTATTTCAGAAAAGAAACAAGAGAAAGCTTTGGCAAGAATTCAGGAAGTGAGAGAAGAAGCAGCCAAGCATGAGGGGTTAGTTACAGTGGCAACATTGTTGAGGGTGGTTGGCCTACTGAACCACCTCCGGCTTATTGTCACACATGGAGGGCAACATTTGTCGCCGTTTTGGAAAGAGGTAGCCCCCAGTAAACAACCCAAATCCAAAACCGAATGGCGGAAGTGGAAGAGAACCGAAGTAAAATTATCAGAAAAAATGAGTGAGGCACTCTGCTGGTGGCAACTAGCGCTACAAGCAAGCCCCACAAGACGTTTATATCCTACTTCGACAGGAGGAGTAGATACGTGGGAGGCAGATTGGTTACCAGATTGGAAGTTGTGTAACATCCCCAAGGGGGTCCAATGTCAAGTGATTATAAGTGATGCCGCAGGACCAGGGGGTGGAGCCCTCTGGAAAAACACTCCGATCTGGTGGGAGTGGTCGGGGGCTCAAACCACAAACTCATCAAATTGGAGAGAAGCAAAAACGGCAGCAACTGCCCTGAAAATGTTTGCCAACCGCTACCCAAATGAGTTTAGAGGGTCAAAAGTTGTTATCAGATCCGATAATTCAACCACTGTACGGATTGTTAACAAACGTCACAGTGGGGCAGGGGCTTTAGGGCAAATAGTCGAAGAAATACAAGCAACCGAGAGACGGTTCAAGATGGAAGTAGTTGCAACCCATATTTTGGGAGAACAAAATTCTGCAGCTGACTTCCTATCACGGCTGGGGGCAATCTGTTTACAGTCTGAAAAACTGCAAGACGGAGTAATCAGACACATCAAGCATCAACTTCAGATGCTAAAACCAGAAATCAGGAAGAAATTGGAGGGGAAACAAATTGACATTCGTTGCCCGGGGGCAGATGAATACAAATCAGCACTGAATGAATCGCAGGAACCGAGAGTGCTGGTCTTTCCGTCCACAGTGTGGCAGCGCGTGAAGCAGCCTAGCATTCAATCGGATGGAGCCCCGACGCTAGCTCTGACGTCAATATGCTTGCACCGCATGCCAGGGGAGAGTAAAATATTTAAAGTTCAAGACCCGTTAGAGTTGTCAGCCCCCCGAGATGAAGAGGAACAAGGCGGATGGAAGCTTGAAGTGCAGCGAGGGGAAGTGTTGAAAGAAGAATGGGAAGCAAGATTGTTGTTCACTTTAAAAAAAAAAAAAAAATGTAAAGAGCACCCGTGGTACTATAGTTTGCCGAGTCTGTGTGTCAGTTGAAGAAGTAATGCAAAACAGTTGCATGCTCATCATACAAAAAAAAAAAAAAAACACGTGGAAGAGTGGGCATAGTAGATGCAAACTCCAAATAGACCTATGCATGAGCATTGGCTCAGTTTAAACTCATTATATCAATGAAATAAACATAAGATTATATTTTTTAATAAAGGGGAGTGCAAGTCGGATATGTGGACGTAACACATTAACCGTTTTAAACAAGTCTCTCTGCGCAAAATAATTTGCAGGTACTGAATGTGCCTCCGAGTCGCCGGGGAGTAGCCAGGGGAAAGACCGTTATGGTCTTTGGAGTTTAGAAAGACGGCGATCATGTCGTCAATCAGTTCTACCCCTGAAACTACAGAAGGAAGGATACTCATCAATGGAACAGATTATTGAGGAAATAAAAGAACCAGTGGGGTCTACCCCGTTAGACGTATTAGCGGAGACAGCATGGGAGTTGGAAGGGGGTGCATTAGAGGAGAATACAAAAGAAAGATACGAATACGCAATAAAAAAGCTGAAAGAGTCAAACTCGGAACTGCTGCCTATGGACACAATTGACAAAGTGAAAATGGGATTTGCCCATCTGAAAGGGAAAAAAGGAGGAGAGAGAGGAAGGCTGGGAGGAGCAGTGCGTTGGTGGCACCATTGTCATGGGTTGCTACCTCCACCCCTTGATGCACCCGAGTTATATTATTTCTGGAGGGGGTTGAAAACGTCGATGGACAACAGAGTGAAAGAGAAATTCACGTTGAAATTGGAAGAAGTAGACAAATTAATAGAGCACTGGTCAAAAGAAAAGAGGCTGGATGGGGTTAGGAATGCAGCAATTACAGTCCTATCCTTCTTCCCAGCAAAGAGAGTGGAAGAAGTGTTACATCTTCAGAGAGGGGATGTAGACATCAGAAAAAAGACAGACCCGCCTCTAGCAGCGGTGAAAATTCACAGATCGAAGGAAGATACATGGGGACGGGGACGGATTGCTCCTATTCCTCTGTGGTCGAGGGAAGGAAAACCCTAGAGGGCAGATTCTGATTCGACACATGAAAATTGCGCCAAAAGAAGGGAACTTTTTTCAAAATGTGGATGCTAGGGGGAAGAGGTGGACGGGAAAAGAGTTCAGAAGGGATGCGTGGCAGAGAGCTTTGCGGAAAGCAATTGAGAAAGTGCTTCCGGGTCGAAATCCGACAGATTTCACAACACACTCACTCAGAGCAAGCGGACATACAGCAACCAGAAGGGCCAAGATCCCAGTGGATGTCGGGATCGACCTTTTGGGTCACAGCAGTATGAATGCATGGATGGCTTATGGAAAGCGAGACACAGAAGAGCAAGCAAAATATGCTGCAAAACTGTGAGGAGAAGGAGAGGGTGATTTAGCCGAAGGGGCAAACTTATGGTTGACAATGTTGAAGATGCGAATATCGAGGACCTGATGCCACTTGATCATAAGACTAACTTGTACCAAAGTAACCAGACTTCAGATCGACTCTTACATGCTGAACCTTAAAGTAAGTTAACAGCTGATTATACTAACACATATAAGAAAGCTCGCGGTAGAAGGGAGAGGTAGGGAGGCACAAGAATGGTTGGACGACTGCTTTGTAGCTACCTCCCGTTCTTTGCAAAAAGAGGGCCGGCAGGGCAGGGGAGGGCAGGCAGGACGGGGGGGGGTTTTCCCTAACGGAGTGAGGCCTTCTCTTCCAAGTCGAACATCGGTCCGGGTTATCCGTCTAGACAGCGCTTGGCCCGTCTTGTCATGGGAGGATGGACCGGCTCAAGCGGGCGGCGTGTTCCTATGGTTCGACCTCTCCCTAGGAGGCTGCTCTGTTCGGAGGCCAACGTCAGGCCGATTGCCCATGCACTGTTGGGGAGGGGAGGGGGAGTTCCGAACGGGGAGGTAGAGACGGTCTGCGAGCACTGCCCCCTCGATTTGCATGGGCGTGGCCATCTGAATGATGTTGTCCATAAGTTGACTGAATGCAAAGGGACCGAAGGGGAGAGGGGACGCATGAATAGGCTTTTGGATGAAGTAAGAGACGCTCGCTCTAAGTCAGACTTGATTGTGTGGGCACAACAAATGGCTAAGCAGCAGTTGGGACGGGGTGTGAGCAAAAATGAGAAGAAAGTGAGGGAGATCTTCACACTTCTCCTCGAAAAGCACCCTGTTGCAGGCGTACGGGCGATCTTCGATTGCCTTCGTAAGTAGCTGTGTGTGTTCCCTCAGTTTGTCCTTCTTTCTCTTTTCTTTCTTTCTTTCTTTCTTCCTTTTCCCTCACTTTCTCTCACTCTTTCCCCGTCGTTGTTCATTCTTGACGACCGTACTTGTTTTTGAGGGGAATATTTCGTTATGTCAGTCCGAGTGTGTTTCATCCGATTGATTGATTGATTGATTAATGAACAAACAAGGGCGGAACGGAATCAATCGGGGGGTGAGCGAAAAGCATATGGGGGGGAAACGCGAGACGGACGACCCCATGAGGCCCAGGCTGCGGGGCTCGGATGGCACCCCTCGCGTGAGCGTGGGAGGCGGTGGGAGGTGACGGGCTCGAGCCTGCACGGGTACGGGGGGGCGCGCGGGGCGCTCGTGCTCGTGCGGTTCACAAGCGGGTCTGCGAGCGGGGTGCATGCTACGTGCGGCTTCTCCGTTCTTCTTCTCCCTTTTTCTCCCCTTTTTGAATTTCTTTATCATGCTTACTACTTGCAATTTCACTCCCCTGGAAAACAAGTCGTGCCTCAGGGATGAACCGACCGAACCGACTGAACTGACTGAACTGACCGAACTGCAGGAACTGAACTGAGAGAGAAACCTTTGCTTGTACGTCTTCGGCAGAAAAGATAGGGAATCAAAGGAGATTGGGAGTTCTAATCTTTTTCTCTTTCCGTCTCCTTCCGTTCCGCCTCGGGTGATTTTCTTTAGAGGTCATCTGACAGACCTCTAACTGACACGAAGTGACAGAAGGAATCTCACTAGCCCGTGACCCTTGGGGGAAAAAAAGATACAGAAACAGAGGAGTCCGTCTCCGTCCTTTCTGTTCCCCCTGAGGTACTTGTTTTTTCCCTTTCTTTCTCGTTTCCCCCTCCGCTTGGGCGTGTCAGTGCTGTTCTGGCGCTTTGATCGGTCATGGGGACCCTCTTCCAGGCGAAATGCAGGCAGTCCTCGATCGTCTCAAGGGTGAGATAGAGAGCGTCTTGTAACTCAGCCTGTAAGAGAACTACCAGATGAAGCAAAAGCCTCTTTGCTTAGACGTGGAGCCACCCTCCACTTCCATCCGCCTCCCCATCCCTGTCAGGCTCCCATCGATTCAATTTACCCCAGTGGGGCCTAAGTCGAAAGTTTAACTCTATGTATGACGCTCTAGGTTGGCCAGAGTCTATACGGCTCACCGGCTTTAACTCCATACATCATCATCATCATTATCATTGACAGGGAGTAAAATAATGTTAAAAATATAATTCTGTCAGCAATTTTATTATATGCCCCACACCTAATAATGTTAGTGTGCACAACCCCAAAATTTTATACATAGAATTGGATATTATATTAGCCGGCTGCGAAAAAATTTTAAATAATGGGAGGTAGACTTGGGCTACCTCCCGATATGTGACCTCGGAGATCTGTGGGGGTGTGGGGGTGGAGAGGCCTACCCCGTTGGCAATGGTGGCCTACCAAAGGGCCCATGGTAGGCTAGTATCGCTAGCGGGCGTGACCTAGGCTGGCAGATAAACCAGACCTAGGTCACAAACAGTAGAGCGCGTGGTAGGGCACGGAGGCTGGGATGGTAGTTCTGGCGGAGCGACACAGACAAAATATTGGAAACGGAGCCAGAACTAAGGCTTAGCCGTAGATAGCCCGAAAGCAAGCGACGGCCTACGATGGTGGCGCCTGCTGTGCGCTGGTATGTCTGCATTCCTCGGTTGGCGCCGCCTAGGGTGTCACAGATATAGCTATTTTGCCCTCCGAGGCTTAAGGAGCGCGCGCGTAGAATCAGAAATTCCCTGAATGTCACAGAAATCGGGAAGGGTTTCTGAACGTCAGCTCTTGGCCTCGAGGCAACAAGGAAGAGAGTCGCTCAATCCGTATGCTCGGGGTAGCGGATACCTCAGAAAGAATCCGAAATTTACCTGCCCACCCTCCTGGTAGATCTCCGGGCCCAGCCTGAATTCCAGTCTGGGCAAGCACCGAGACGGTGTCCCGGTGCACCGTTCGTCATAACTGGTTGGGTGTGTCTATCACATCATACATAGATGTGAGTGTGCTAGATCGGGGGCAGAGAGGCCTACCCCGCTGGCAATGGTGGCCTACCAAAGGGCCCATGGTAGGCTAGTATCACTAGCGGGCGTGACCTAGGCTGGCAGATAAACCAGGCCTAGGTCACAAACAGTAGAGCGCGTGGTAGGGCACGGAGGCTGGGTGGGGAATGGGTGCCAGGAGGGGATTGCATGCACTGCATGAGATTCAGTCTGAGAAATTTGACCGAGGGTTCGTGGATTCAGTCTGAGAAATGACAGTCTGAGAATTGAATGGCCGGGCCGGGGCACCGGATTTTCGATATTTGGGTTCGAGCGATCGACGGCCGGATCGTGGCCATGTGACAGGGAAATTCACGTCAAGGAAAGCCATGTCACGAAGAAAAACGAAGGATGATGTCGATCGCGAGCCAGCAGATTCTGAGCAGAAATCCCATATGTCCCTGCACGGTTCCGTGGCCATATTGCTGCAGCAAAGAACATCATCACGTCGTCGCTTCGATGTGGACATGTCTATTCCGTTCAAATGGCAGCTTGGATCGGTCAGCCTCCCATGCATAAGCTCAATTTCCGGATCTCAAGCGCTGTTTCGCACCAGATGTTCAGAGCCTCTATACTGTTCCAGGGTCTCACAGCGTCTATAGTCAACAGGTTATACTTTGAAAGCTTGTCAGCCTTGTCGATCAGATTCGCCATGCGTTTTTGAGACCCCGATCGAGCAGCCCAAGCCGCAGCACTGGATTTCAGCGACTAGGGATCAGACCCTCTCAAACGGTCATGGTCCGCTGCACAAATCAACTTAATCCTCACTGTCCCCACCACCTTGGGTTCGACCGAGGCAAGCGACCGAGGACACTGGAGCTCCTTTCGCGGGGACAGGTACAGGAAGGACAGCTGTGCTCTTCTTTTTCTTAGGATCGTCGGGCGTTTGTCTACCCTGTCTGGTCTGTCCTCAGATTGTCTGGTCTGCTGTCTGGTCTGTTCTGTCTGTTCCGTCTGGTCTCTCAGACTGCCTGGTCTGTTCTGTCTGTTCCGTCTGGTCTCTCAGACTGCCTGGTCTGTTCTGTCTCTTCCGTCTGGTCTGTCTGGTCGGGTCTGGTCGGTCTGGTCGGCCTGGTCGGTCTGGTCGGTCTGGTTGGTCTGGTCGGTCTGGTCGGTCTGGTCGGTCTGGTCGGTCTGGTCGGTCTGGTCGGTCTGGTCGGTCTAGTTTATTCTCAGACTGTCTGTTCTGTTTCTTCCGTCTGGTCTGTCTGGTCCGGTCTGGTCGGTCTGGCTGGTCTGGCTGGTCTGGCTGGTCTGGCTGGTCTGGCTGGTCTGTTCTCAGACTGTCTGTTGTGTCTCTTCTGTCTGCCTGTCTGCCTCTCTCCCTCTGGTGGAAAAAAACCATACAGTCTAGCTCTCCATTGTGTACATGAAGAAACGAAGAAAGAAGAAGGAAAATACAGTCTGTCTGGCTGGGAGAAAAAGAAATAAGAAACATATGGTTGTCTGTCTGGGAGAAAAAGAAACAAGCTAGAAACATATACAGTCTGTCTGTCTGGGAGAAGTAGATTCTGAAACATAGAGTGACTGTCCTTTCTGTCTGTTCTGTCTGGTCTGTCTCACTATTGCGGAAAGACATCATTTAGTCTGTCCATTGTGTACATGAAGAACGATGAAGAAAAGAAGGGAGAAGAAGAAAAATCTAGAAGAAAAATGCAGTCTGTCTGTCTGGGAGAAGAAACATGCAGTTCGTCTGTCTGGGAGAAGAAGAAACGTATTGTCTAGCTATTTTGTGTGGTCTGTCTCTTCTGAATGTTTGGTTGGTTCGGTCGGTCTGTTTGTCTGTCTGGTCCGTCTGGTCTGTTCTCAGACTGTCTGCGCTGCCTGCACGTTCTCAGACTGTCTGTTCTGTCTGGTCTGTCTGATGTCTGTCTGATATAAGATTTCTTTTTTGGTTCTTCGCTCTTCTCGGGGAGTCGAGGTGTTGCATCTTCTTCAGATTTGATTTCGAGATTCGATTTCTGGGATCTTATTTTCGCTCATTTTGAAATTCAATTTTGGGATTCGATTCCAGACTGCACTAATGATTGAATCAGGTAGGTCGCCGCGCGATTCTTCAGCTGGCCGCCCGCATATGTGTTGCATTGTTACATATCTCCAGATCCTAAAATATACTGATGCATGGACACTGTTTAGTACTTTATTGATGCTTTCTTGCATTTTTGCATTAGTGTTGCAGTGTTGGACTAAGTGTTGCGTTGTTGTTGTAGTGTTGCAATTGTGTTGTTGCAGTTGTAGCATCAATTTAAAACAATCTGCCGGATTGCTTTTCCAATTTCGGCCTTCCTGCCTGTCCGATTGCCTTTCCGATTTCGACCTTCCTGCATGCCTGCATGCCTGCATGCCTGCCCGATTGCCTTCCCTATTTCGGCCTTCCTGCCTGTCCGATTGCCTTCCCCATTTCGGACTTCCTGCCTGCCCGATTGCCTTCCCCATTTCGGACTTCCTGCCTACCCGATTGTCTTCCAAATGTCGGCCTTCCTGCCTGCCCGATTGCCTTCCCTATTTCGGCCTTCCTCCTGCCTGCCCGATTGCCTTCCCTATTTCGGCCTTCCTGCCTACCCGATTGCCTTCCCCATTTCGGACTTCCTGCCTGCCCGATTGCCTTCCCCATTTCGGAC
>JAHBMJ010003331.1:0-11539 GCA_018398765.1 Chromera velia | reverse complement strand
AGATCTCAATTAACAAAGGAGGAAGTGTGCACATTGTTGCTTATAGGCAGCGAAGCCGCAATCCCCCCTGCCCAGCTTCAGGGCGGCCGCAAAAGAAAAAAATTGGCTCCTTTAGGGCTCTAAAGCTCGGGATCTGCCGGATAAGTCTTCCAGATAGGGGTTTGGACTTTCATTTTTCTTCTTGACCTCTCTCACTGACAGTAGAGATCATAACAGGAGCGTGAAAAAAAGACCTCAGTGGAGACGGCATATAATGATCAGATGTATGCATGCAATCTTCATCGCATGCATGTTGCATCTGTATCGGTAGACGGGCATCAATACGCGGCGCTCCGGCGGCGTGGCCCAGAAAAGGGCCCACAAATTAATGTCCAGGGTATGCGGGAAGAGGAAGGGAAGGGTTCCTTGTGCTGTCGCGCAACTAAAAAAATGAGGATCAGCTACAGGCCTGCAGAGGAGCACGAAATGAGAGTCTTGAGGGAGAAGGACAAGCGGAGGACAAAGCCGTGTGGTGCCTGCAGGGAGATCGAGGTCGGCTTTTGCCTTCAGCCCCTCACATGCAAAACGGAGACAGCGTTTTTGGAGGTGGAATTCTCTGCTCTTTCTCCCTCACGCACACACCAAAGTCTGCATACATCACTTGTCTTCTTTTGTATTGACGTCTGGGCATGCATCCATTTTCTCCTCTGCTCTGACTGCAGATGGTGGACCTCCCCGAGGACGTCACTGAAAGGGACGTCTCCAACTACCTCTGCCAGTTGGAGAGGGGCGAGCTCAAGATCGCCTTTGACAGCATCATGGACATCAAGCTCAGGAACACCTTCAGACGGGGTAGGGTGGCAGACATCACGCTGGCGTAAGTTTGACCTGGGGGGGGGATTGTGACTTCATAGTTTCAGTTGCCGGTTCTCTTCTTTCTTGTGCTCACGGATCTGCTATATCCCACGTGCACGAAATCAGAAGCCGCCAGAAGTGCCAGTGACGGCCCATAGTCTCTGTCTACGGAATGGCGGACAAAGCAGCCACACGCAAAGAGTCTCTATCTACGCAATGGTGGACAAAGCATCCACACACAAGCGCGTGCATGCCCACATACACACACAGATCGAGGGATTCGCATATCGAGGACAAAAGGAAGAAAGAGAGCAGAAAGCTCCAGCTGACGACAACAAAGTCAGAGGGAATAGCAGCAGCAGGCAGAAAGAAGGGGTATGTCGACTCTCTTTTACATCTACTGCAACCTGTCTTCTGCTTGCCTCCCTGTCTGTTTGTTGCAGGAACACCATCCTTTCCGACTTCGTTATGGAGTACTCCGATCTTCCCCCCACCCCCCCCCGGTTCCCGGAGGCACTGTTCGACTGGCACCATCCCTTCATGCCCTGCAGGTGGGAGAGAGTGAGTGAGGGATCAGAGGGGATCGAGGGGGGAGAGAATGAATCGCAGAGTGAGTGAGAGGGCCAAGAGATTGACATTTTCTTAGACCGCACCGTTTTGAAAGATCGACGATGTAGCGGTCGAGTGGGGTGTGTGTCCGTGGTTTCTTTCGGTTCTGGACTTATCGTGTCTGTCCCTGTTCCTCTGCCTCTTCTTTCCTCTGCCTGTTCTTTCTTGTGTCTGCAGATGCATGGAGGAGCAGGGGCTCGAGCCTCCCTCTCGCCGGGATGACTACAGCTGCTTCGCTCCCCGAGAGTCTTCCGTGAACCCCCGCCAGACCCCCCGAAAAGGTCCCGCGACCCACGACACGCCCGACCAGGAAGGGAAGCGGGAGATGCAGGAGGAGAAGGAGTTGCAGATTGCCCTTAGCCTCTCCCTCATGTCCCTCAATGAGACGGTAAGCGGCGCGGCCTCCTCCTCTTCGGCTGCTGCCGTCGCGTCCTCTTCTGCCTCGTCTGCCTCGGCCACACCGCCCAACAACCCCGAATCATCGGAGCAGCCGTCTCTGTCCCTGACGGACGAGGACATGGAACTTCTCCGTGCGATCAAGGCCAGCGAGGAATCCTTCGAGTCGAAGGAGGACTTTCGTCCTCTCTTCCAGGGCCGTTCCGACCTTGCTGAGGACCTTGAGCTCTTCCGAGCTCTCAGGGAGAGCGAGGCAGAGGCGCTCTGAAGAGGAAAGGAGAGGAGTGAAAGAGGGAGAGAGAAGGTGCATGCGGGGGGAGGGGAAAGACACTCAGAGAGAGAAGATCAAGGGGGTGGAGTAGGAAAGAAGCACGTGTGTAGGATTTATTTATGTTCGCCCTTGTTGAGGGGCGGAGGGGGGGGACCAAAGAAAAGAGGAAAGGATAACGCAATGCGAATGCAATTGAGAGGATAGAGACGAGGATGAAGGCAAATCGAGAAGAGAGACGGGAAAAGAAGAGAGAGAGAGAGATCGACCCTGCTCTCACTGCATGCATGGGTGGGTGGGTCTCTTCTCTTCTCTTCAATCGAACAAAGAGAGGCATGAGGAATCAACGGTGCATGTACGTCCCTTTTGGACGCACAAGCGAGCCGAAATATTCCCTTGCCTCTAAAGAAAGGAACAGAAAAGAAAAGAAAAGAAGCAGAGACGGGTTTGTTGACCTTTTCGGGATAGAGGAACACGATTAAGTTGCAGGTCATCATCATGTCAATTATTCCCTATTTATTTAAGTAATGCTTTCCTTTCCTTTCTGGAGACGAGAGGAGAGGAGAGGAGAGGAGAGGAGAGGGGGGAAGGGGGGACAGTCGGGCCTCATCTGGGTGATGGTTGATAGCGTCGTGTCGGAAACACACAGACAGACAGACCATTCCACACATGTGTATATCTGTATGACTATCTGTACGAGGGAGAGAGAGAGAGATATCGTCAGGGGCGTCAATCTGTTTCTGTGCCCATCGGTCTGCCTGCCCATCCGCCGACGTATCTATTCTATCTGTCTGTCTGTCTGTTTGTCTCTCCCTGGTCTGTGTGTGTGTTTGTCTCTCTCTCTCTCTGTGTCCGCCAGGAACCGTTCGAGCTTCGTTCGAGAGAGACTTGACAGGCCGACTGGCGGGTGCTGGGTGAAAGAAAAGGTGGACAGCCACGTGAATGTTCCCTCGGAGCACTTAATTACCTGCATACGCTGGCCGTTGTGATGAATCCACACATGCTCCGCAAAAGGCGTGCAGAAAAAGAAGGACAAGATTGTCTTGACGGTCTGGTTGGTTGATCATTGAGTCGGTGCTGGAATAGGGAGCATTCCTCTTCCTTCCTTTGCTTCTTTCTCGCAGGTCCTTCAAAGGACGGGACAGTGAGAGAGAAGCGGAAGGGAAGCGAGGGAGCAGGAGAGAGAACCTAGCAACGAAGAGGGAACAGAGGGGGGAGGGGGAAACAGAAAAAGGAGGGAATGAAGGAAGGACCCAATTGATGTCAACATGAACAAGTGGGAGTTCAGGAAAGGACTACACAAGCGGGCAGTCACACTTTCTGGGATCGACAGCGAGTTGCTCCTACCTGAGAAGAATGCGTGTCCTTTGGGTTGAGACAAAGCAGAGAGAGCATGAGTCTTGAGAGGGAACAGATGGGTTGTGCATTTTTTTTTTCAGCAGCATCTTTGTCTACCTGTCGGCCTGCATGCATGCACGTATTCTTTTTTTGTGTTTGCCTGCAAAGACAGGCAGAGTGCATGAATGAAGAAGACGTAAGCGAAACAAAACCTGCCTGTCTTGCTTGTCTGCCTTGTCTGTCTGTCAGTTTACACAATGAGTCAAGAGAAAGGAACGAAAAAGAACACATAGTCTGTTTGTCTGTCGATCTGTCGACACGTACAGCTGGAGCCTCGATCTGCTGTTCGGCCGGACGCATCCATCCTCATGCAGGGAGGGAGGGAGGAAGGCTCTGCATGCACGTCGATCGATCTCCTATTGGAAAGAGAAAGAAACATATTAATAATGCTGCGGCTGCGTTTTGAGAGATGTCTCTGAAAGTTCTCTTTCCCTTTTTTAGGCGCAACTGATTGTCGCGTGTTTAAGGCTTTCAGCTGAATCAGGAGGGGGCTCGCAGGTGCGACTACTCTCTCTGCCCATCTGTCTTCAGTCTGGCTCAGTGTGGAGTTCGCTTCTGGAACTAGTTCTGGAAGCGATTCATCAGGGTTGCATTCATGCGTGCTTACGTCAAAGCCTAGGTCAAAGCGAAGAAGCAGCTAAAAAATAAACGAAATCTTCCTGGATCGAAACTTGATCTAGAACTTCATTCGAAAGAAAATCGTCTGCCTGAACCGCTTTGACACGCAACCACTCCACTGGTGAAGGACGTGGTAATGAAAAGTGATGAAGATGACGTACTTCTCTATCCATAGATCAGTACTGAGGTAGATCATTCCTATAGGATTATTCCTAATGCATTGCATTATGCATATGCAGCCCCGACGCCTGTATGGTGGTGCATGGGGCAAAGCCTGTATGAGCCTAACACTAATTTTGAAGCCATCAGACCTATATATACGAATCATATACAATATGATCAAAGCATTCTCTAGAGTTTTTTTAAATTCTTCGAATTCCAGTCAAGTGGAATTTTGTGTTACACAAAATATAAGTACAATTAGCTCATTTTAACTTATGTATATATATAAACCTAGATATAAACACAATTGGAGCTCTTAGCATGCAAAATTTGAGCTTCTAACTCTTTATACTTCATAAGTTAGGACCAACTGGAATTTTAAAAAAAATTCTTGTAAAAAAATAACTCAAAAAAATTCAATAAAATTTCCTATAACTGGAAAAACAACTGAAATTTCAACTCAAAATCTTATAAGGTACAAAAAAATCGTCTGTTCTAAATGAAATTATCCTTCGGTTAGAGTAGTCTAAAGAAAAGAGGGCTGCATAGCAGCCATAGCTGGGCAGAATGGTACAGAATGGAAGAAGGTTCCCGATCTTAAGCATCCATACAGAAAACTAAGGAGATAAGAGCTGCCTTTTTAATGTGACGTGGGAAAAGATCGATCAAGAAGAAAGTAACAGCCGCAAAAAATAAAAGACTTCGTGGTCACTTTCCTCACCTCTCCTCGACCCCCCTTGCCGTTTCCGAGTCGGTGCAATCACAATGTTGCTCATTCGGGTCCGCCCTCTTTCAGAATCTCAGAGGGTTGAAGAAGTGTTACCATCTCTCTTTCCCCAATATGAATCGCCAGCTCGAGAGCCGTCATGCCCGGGGAGCCCTGCAGTGATATGACGTAAAAAAAAAAGGATTCATGATGTAAAGTGCAGTTCCAAGAAAAGTATCTTCCATGAGTCACTACACAATGCATCGGCACCAACCAATTGGTAAGTGCGGGAATGTAGAGGGATATGAAATTGTGGTTGTATGGTGACTTCACTCACATTTGCGTTGACGTCCTTGACATTCACGTCTGCACCGTATTCCAGCAGGAGCTCGAGGATCGACTGCTGGCCGTTCAAGACAGCCCTGTGCAGTGGCGTCTGTCCATGACGGTCCGTTGCATCGACTGCAGCGCCCTTCCTTAGGAGAAGCTTCACCATGTCCCAGTCCCCGTGCTCAGAAAATATGTGGAGGGCGGTCCTTTTCAGCTGCATGGAACAATACACAGAGGGAAATCGGAAAGAAGTGAGACAGGAGAATCCAAGGAAGGAGGTGCACGCATGATGCGAGGAATATGGGATCATGCTGTTCGGATGTTGCAAATTCATAAAAAAGGCGCCGTGCCAATCGCTCACTTTTCCTAGGAAACGAACATTTGATGTCATCAGACAATTGACGTTTCAAAAAGCACACATGAGTCAAGACTTTTCGACGAACCTCTGTTTCCTCAACGTTCACATCTGCACCCGCTTCAACCAGACATTTGACGATGTTCAGGCGCCCACCTACAAGAGCAACCTGAAGAGCCGTCAGTCCGTCATTGGTCTTTGCATTGACATCCGCACCCTGAGTGAGAAGCTGCTCCACCATTCCTTTGTCCCCACGCTTCGACGCCAGATGGAGAGACGTCCTCCCACCCGAGACCTGCAAACAAGCAAATCAATACTGCATGAGTCAGACATCAATCCAAAAACGAGGTTCGACATATATACTGGACAGGCAAATTACACCTGTATCGAGCAACAATGCAGAAGCAATCGCCATGTCATGGAAGCTTGCCTGAGTGTAAAAACTGACTTCAGCATTTGCTTCCTTAGCGTTCACGTCCGCACCGTTCTGCAGGAGGAGGTCAACGATGGAGTCGTGGCCGTTTGATACCGCCACATGCAAAGCCGTCTTCCCCCGACGGTCTGTGGAATCCACTCTTGTCTCTTGGCTGGAGAGGAGAAGCTCTACCATTGTTCTGTCTCCCCTTTCAGACGCATCATGGAGGGCCGTCCTTCCCCCCTGCAGAAAGACAGAATGATGCTCTTTCCAGAGTGACAAAATCATCTTTCGAGGGTGGGTGGTTTCTTTCGATTCAAACAGCAAAGAGGGCTCATCCTGCATGCTCAGACTGATTATTGAGTCACGCAGAGAGACGCGTGTCGAAAGAAAAGCTGGGATGGGAGGAGTGCGGGAGGGTGATGGCTCTGTTCGAGACTGGGTACAGAGCCTGCAAATTGTCTTGTCGCTCATGCTGGTCAGTCTGTTGAAGCGGGCTTTCATCCCATTTTGGCCAGTCTGTCTGCCTTTTTTCCTTCCTTTTGATTCGCCGAGCGACTGGGCGAGTAAGTGACTGAGAAAACAACGATCAGACGACTCTACGCGTCAAAACAGACTGGCACGCAGCTGGACATTACCCTGAAATGGCTCTTTGCCAAAGTGAAGAGACCTTCAAATGGAAATCTAAAACAAGAAATGAGTAATACGTCTCTGAAGGACTGTGATCATTCGTCCTGTGAATGACAGTAGAGGAGACCGCAAATCTTCTCGACAAAACAGTCTGAACCCTTTGTACAGAGCGATTCTTACCGTCGAGGCCTGGGTGAGTGTGACCTCCGCTTCCTCTCCATAGTCCACAAAGAGCCTTCTTCTCCTTTCGATGTCATCCCATACAGTGCATCCTTCACTCACAAGCCGATCAAGCTCGTCATCTCTAATCAGGTCAGAATCGGCGGACCCATCGGAGAGCGGACCGCGATTGGCACGGCGCAAGCACGTGACGATGACACAATTGACGACAGCTGGAATCTGTTTTTCCCAATGACCAGAACCCTCCTTCACACGGATGAAAGTGACCGGCTGCCAAGCCGTTTCCTGCGCAGTCAGCCCGTAAGGCTGCCACCACCAGGTTCCGCCTGAGTGCCTGTACAGATTGGTGTGACTTAGGGCTGGCACCTGTCGAAGACATGAACTCTGTTCGGGGGATTTACCGAAAAGCATTGCCGGAGGAAGTCTCGGATCTCATACTTGATCCGAGGGTGGAGGTCGGTGGCACGTGAAATCAGCAAAGAGTGATAAAAGGCCGCCTGCAGACATCAGCGAAAGAATTATAGTTATTCTTTGCGTATGGTCCAATCACCGGTAAGGTGGTCAGATGAAACAGAAACTGTGGCCCGACTGCCACTGCAAGAACTGCAAAGGAGTTGTCCAGATCTACTTGAGATCGTTCCAACTTTTTGAATTAAACATGTTTGAGTAGCTTAAGTGCTCTGCCAATCGACGAGAGCAGGGCATGTTGATCTGAAGATCTGACTGTGTTTCTGGCTGGCAACCCTGCTACCATGCAAGCAGACGCAATACGGAAGACAAATTTGCATTAAAGGATATAAGGATTGCACCAAAACACAGCTAGATAGTTCGAGCAGACAGATCGAGCATTCAAGAACAAGGCAGGGCAGCATTGTCTGGAAAATATGAGCGCAAGTACTGGCATGAGCACATCTAGAGAGTCCGTTGACTTACTGTGCCTCCCGGTTCTGTGTGCTGATCTCTGATTGGAATATGTTCTTGAAGCGCCCCCCCTTCACATTGGAATACGTTCTTGAAGCGCCCCCCCTTCACCCTGGGGCCCGTGAGGCGCAACCCGTCGCGCCACAAGAATCACAACTTCCAGGTCCCAACTCGCCGGGCGTCTGAAGAGGTTGAAGAGATTTCCTTGAAGTCCTCGAGGAGCGTCGACATCGAGAACAATCACCGGGATATCGAGGAGGTGGCACTGCGTAGAGAAGAACACTCCCGTGCTGGACTGATGGACTGCAGTGCCGCAGAGAGGTGACCGTCCCGTTTGCTCTTTCTTTGCATTGCGGATCTTATGCATCTCCGCTATGGCTGGAGCAACCCGTACTATCTGGCAGCTGATGTTTACGTTTCCCGTGAAAGTCCAGGGCTTTCCTTTCTTCCAACGGACAATGCGATGATCAGGATCTACCTCGTGTACAAAAACGTGAAACCCCGGCTTGTTCCCCGATGTTCTGCAACCTCGAATCCACTCCCATAGTACGGGATCTGCCTCGCCTGCAAAGAATCTGATGTTACCGTCCCGGGACACTTGGAGAACGAATGCGCCAGTTTTCCTTGCACACTCTTCCGCAGCTGCTGCACCCATACCCCCCCCCGCAGATGACACTGCTCCTCCGTAATTCAGACGGAAACCGCATGCCCGAAACTCGCCGCTTGGGCCATCTATGATTATCGCCCCGTCGTCATTCAGCCGCTCCTGAAGTAAACTGTGCCCCGCGGGAGTTCGAATGTCTTTGGGGAATCTGTGGATATAGTCCTCCCTAATACCACCGTATGGAGTTGTTCTCTGCCCGTGCACCTGCGGGTCGTCACTTCTTGCGAGGAAGTCGCCGGCACTGCAAACCACCAGCCGACTCCCGGACCGTAACGGTTGCACATGGATTCCAGTCTCTGCGTGGGTGTTCGCGATGTGCAGAGCTTGGACGGCGGTGCCCGTGATCTGATGTGATAGCAACCGTGATCTGCTTGTGTGCCCACTGCTCTGCCAGTCTGTGTGCACACAGGATAGCTTCTACATCCGTGCTTTTGAACAGGAAGTCGATCACTCAAGAGAAAATCCACAAAAAATTCAAGTGAATGGAGGTAAAAGATCGAAACGAGAAAGGTTCCGGCGGATGTCAAGGTCTTGTTTAATGGGCCAAAGAGCAAACACGGAACCATCGACCAAAGAACCGATCGAACAAAAGAGCTCGACTGGATTGAATCTACACAGCAGACCTATGCACCACCTTGCGGCCAGAGAACGGTGGCCACTCTATCTATCCGTTCAGGCAGACACACCAACCTGATTGCCTCATCGATCAGTTTCAGGATGATTTAATTGATGTTCGACGCACTCGCTCAAGTAGCACAAGCCGCTGATCGAAGGGCCTTTGCACTTCCTTTCTTTCCACTTTTTTTCTTTTCATCGAACGCTGCGCGCATTTCCTGCCGGCCGGAGATCCTGTGCAATGGACGCCAGCTTCGCGCCGTCCGAATCACATAGGTAGACTCGGAAAACTGACTTGACCTGCACGTACAGACAAGCATGCATGCATGAAAAACGATCGGCGACACAACATGCAGTCCCTCTCGATTTCACATGCAGCAATCCTTCCGCTTTGAAAGAACGCATGTCGAGACTTTTTGTTACCTTTCTGGCTTCACACTTTTGCGGACCTGCCAGTGGTCAACATATAGTCACAAATCGGAGGACCCACCTCTTGCTTTGACATTGGTTTCAGATTGCACAGGAGCTGTTGGCACTCGTGTCTCGCCAGATGACCTTCGACGGTTTCCGCAGGGTCAATAACGAAGAAAGACTCCTCACGTTCCACTATGTCACTCAGCAACCCGCCTCCCTTCTTGTCTGGAGCATGCCTGAGGTGTCCGACAACTTTCTTTCTTGACGCTTCTTTTGTTCTTCCTGGATCCAGCTGCAGGATGAGAAACACACGAGAGAGAGAGAGAGAGAGAGAGAGAGAGAGAGAGAGAGAGATAAGACAGAGAACCCAAATCAATAGCAGATCTGATGAAGAGCCGTTAGTCGGTGATCTAGGCATCAGGACTGACTTCCGGACAACGTCGATGATAGCTACATGCGAATGAGACTACTGACGCACCTTTGTGATTGCGACGGCTATGCTCTTTTTGTGCTTTTCCATATTGCCATGACCCCCCATGAACTGCTCTATGGTCGATGCCGACTTGCGCACCCCGGCTCCTTTTTCCACATGGAGGGCTGCGCATTCAAGCAGCACCAGCAACCGCACTGAGAGAGAGTTTTTCAGGGTCTGGTACACATTGACTGCATTTGCGATGTTGATCTCTGCTCCTCGATTGTCATCAAATCCAGGACAGTCACAGAAGCAAAAGGATCCCCCTGCGAGTTCCCAACTGCATAGATGCCATGTATGAGAAACCAGCGTAACGTTAACACGTCTCGTCAGAGAAAATGGAATCCGCCGTTGGCCTGAGCAGCTCACCTGCTAATCTCTGGAAAGAAAGTTTGACTCTTCCCAGAGTGTCCTATGGGCGCGACCTCGGCACGGCAACTCTCCGCTGCTACCACTACTACGTAGTCTTCATCCCCCTCGGAATCCTTCAGTAGATCTTTGGCGGCCCCCATCCGCATTTTGCATCCTGCCAGGTAGTTGACTGCAGAGCTCTTGCCGGCCCCTGTACAACCGATGACGACAACCAACTCGGCATCTTGTGCGTTCTTTGCCTTTTCGAAGCCGTATTCAATGCACTTGGAGAGAACCTCTACGCTCTCTGCAGCCTTCAGCTCCCTCTGAGGATTCTTCATGAGCTCTCTGAGAAGGGGGAATTGCTCCGCGAGACTTCTGTTGAAGTCGAGAGACCCACGGCGCAGCTCTTCGGCGGACCCATCGCTTTGCATCTCTCCACCTTGATACATTTCTCGGACGTCTGGTGCGCCTGGTTCAGACATGGTCAGAGTGGTCTCTCAAAATGGGTTTTCTGTTATCGTGTCTTCTCAGCAGAATGCAAACCAATTTGGGAATGGCAGTTCAGCTCAGACAGAAAATTCTCTTTTGGAACAGAACTGTCCATGACCATATGCAGGTAATGTGATATACGTGTGTGTTTCATTAAGTTCATGCAATGAATGTGTGCAAATAGAAGGAAGCGGGGCTCGATTCAAGGTCAGTCAATGAAATATCTTACAGTACGTATACGCATCCCCTGGGCATTGATTTGTACCGACTTTTTATTTACTGGTGCCTACAGCAATGAATATATCTGTCTGAATTCCTACCGGTTGTCCAGTAATTGTAGCTACAAAAAATAAACAAAAAATCATGTGAGTCAGATACAAAAACTCAAAAGAAACCATGTTATTCAACTTATAGCCGGGAGTCCCAGGTCCTAGAAATCTGGCTTAGATGGTCATCAAACCTTCTAGGAAGCGAAAAAAAAAATCTAGAAAAAATGAGGTCTCCAAATGAAAAATGTGAATTTTTTACAACAGGTTCAAAAATGTTGCTTAAGCCACCCTAGTTGTACGAAGCTTTTTTTACTTTCATTCAATGCCATATGGTGGGAGATTTACTACAAAAAAAATCAGCTTCTGGTGTGGCCTATTTCTTAAGCTATGATAAATCTAGTATTTGAAAGAATTACTGGACAACCGGAATAGCTGATGCC
>JAHBMJ010003329.1:0-11546 GCA_018398765.1 Chromera velia | reverse complement strand
GGGGGGGGGGAATTGGACTGAAACAAAAACAAAATGCGAAAGGGCAAAAAACATCCGCATTTCTTTTTCTTTACCTGTCGTCGTTGGAATTTTTTGTTCATCTCCACCTGGGCCTCTCGAGTCCTGCACAGCACCAGAACACCTGCATGCAACTCGTATACATATATGCACATATGAAAAGCAAATCACTCCATAAAAACAAGCTGTCCCTCGTGACTGAACTGCAACAAAAGACAATCAAGACAGGGGTGTAACACACTGATTGCATGTTTTCGGGAAAAAAACACAGACGTAGACCGGAATAGATCCGGGCGAATACATACGCATGCATACATGAATGCCAGGACATACGCTACCCGATACATCCCACCATCCGTACATACATACGTATGTACATCCATACACACAGAGACAGACTGAAAAAAGCGAACACACAGGGCTGCACAGTCTCTCCCTTCCTGCTGTCAAAAAATGGGAAGAGAGGACGAACCCAAGAAGGGAGGAGAGTGTTGCGAGTGGATAAAAAAAGTGTCAAAACTGTGGACGCAAACAAGTGCAAATCAAAGATACAGAAGGAAGAATCTGATCAAAGCGAAGCGTGAAAGAAAGTGACCAGCAGGAATTTCAAACAAACAAACGGACCAACGAGAGGACTTAATTAAGAAGGGAAGACATCAACACTCTTTCTCTCTCTCTCTCTCTCTCTCTCTCTCGCACACACACACACACAGAGAAAGAGAGAGAGAAAGAGAGAGAGAGAGAGAGACGGCAATACGGAAAGACAGCAGGGAACAAAGGGAAACCGAGAGAGAAGTAACAGTCAGAATGCTGACAAAATCGGAAGGAAGGGGCGGACGAGGGAAAGAAGCAAGGAAAGAAAAAAAGAAGACAAATTGGAGCAGAAGCAAAGAAGTATGCAAAGAAACCGAAGAAGAAGCCACCTGAGGTCAGTTGGTCCAGTCTGTGACAAATCATATTTTCCAAAGAGGGGACTCCAAACCGGACTGCCGCACGCACCGCTACCGAATCTCTGATATCTCTGCCAGGTACGGACAAAAGGCCGGAAGGTTTGTTGCATACCTGCATGCATGCGATCAATCAGGACAGCATGGTAAAGGTCAGCGCACGTGCAAATTTCCCTGTACTCCTGCAGGCCGATGGATCCACTTTATACTTCACTCAGAGAGAACACCTGGGTAGCTGCAGGACAGATTGACACGTGTATTCAAATAATCAAAACAGAGGCCTGCAGGCAGGTAGCGCACGTCCTGCACGCAGCCATTTGGGCAGATAGATAGACAGACAGACAGATTAATATATTGAGATAGATAGATGAGATTCAGTGAAGGAAGGAACGCATTGGGGACCCTTCACAGCGTGCGACCAGATTGAACAGAACATTAAAAAAGGGCACCCAGGAGATCAAAACAAGCTCAACAGAGAGACAGACAGACAGACACACACACACACACACACACAGAGAGAGAGAGAGAGAGAGAGAGAGAGAGACAGAGAGTCTCTGATCCGACAACGCACCACGATGTGTTCATCAGCGAAGAGTACTTCCAGATCCTCTTCCCCAAAAGCCAACCTGTCCGCCTCTCCCACCATCCACCGACGCGCATAAATTTCCTTCACGTCCCCTGCCCACTTTCCTGCAATGATCAGGGGAAAGGAACCAAAGGTTCGATCATGAAACAGATAACGAATAAATTACAGTCGAGCTGTGAGACACAGAGGTGTTCCCAAGTCTCGTTTCAATCAGCTGGCCAGACTCGGGGAACGCAGGAGACGTCTCCGTAAAGGTGTCTTCCTGTTCATAGGAGCTCATTCAAGTGGCTCTGCGGAAAGGCTTGCGTAAAGTCGGGACATGCGCGTTCTGTGCCCGTCTGTGCGGAACACAAGAGCTTCCGATGCTGCCGAATGCAGAGTGCTGCTTGAAAGGCAGGTACTGGAGACACATAGCGCGAAATGAAAGAAACCACCCTGACCATTTTCTGGCGCCTCCGGCCGAATTTTGAACAATCGAACCGGACTGGTGGAGCGCCTTCGCCGGGGTGCACTGCTTCCTTGCCGAAGTTTCCGGAGACGGCTGAGATTCACGAAGGCCGTCTCCGTACGCGCGTTTTTGACTTCATGCGGAAAGGGGCTCTTCAATGCCAAAAATACGACCAAACCTCTCCAAGAGACACTGGATTTCGGAGACACGCCTTTGGGCCCTGTGTTATCTATCAGGAATTGAGAGCTCATGTGCAAAAGACAGGAGGGAGCCTCAGGGCTACACGCACTTACAAGCGGCCCATCCACTCTTCATAGCGCAGGGAAATGAGGCTGAAAGAATGGGTCATGAAATCAGTGCATGGGGGAAGAGATATGCAGTGGGGATCTTTCGCCACGTGCTGCTGCACTGCTGCATGATGCTGCGTCTTGTCAGAGATCAATTAAGACAGCTATAGTCTGTCGAGAGAAGCTGGGAGGGATATCATTGCTTGACAGGAGAGTGCATTTGGGGCAGTTGGGCATAGTCCCCAACTTGTAAGCGCAGGGTCTTGGGTTCGAACCCCGCTGGTCGCGTTTTTGTGTAAGGGGGTACGCCCGGGTCTCTACGTGAAGTCCGGGCGAACGCTGATGGACGCGCGCAGTGGGCAGGCCAAATGTCTGCCCCCCTCACGGGTACCACTGGGGACCCGACAGGGCAACCTCTCTGGGAACTGCGACCGCGTAGACACTGGCCTCCCCATATTGCGCCATATTATAAAGTTCCTAGGATTGCGCATGAGTTTTGATCTTTGGATTGAACCTAAGATTGAACCTAGTGTGATAACGGCAAATAACTGATAATAAGGGATATATATAGTTATGTAAAAGTATGGACGAGTATGGATTTTTATAGTATAGTCACTGTATTAAAAAATATGTATGTATAAACAGTTAGTTTATGGAAGACAACTAGTCCCTAAATAAATTTCCAGCATAAAAAGACCTCAATAAACTGTTAAGACTAAGTATAACTGCCCCATGATAATATATCCGTCTTTATACTACAAGGTACTACAAGGTTTATCTTAGTTTATCTAAGCCTTAATTGAAATGACTAAAGTAGACTAAACTCTCCGCAACCTGCAAACAAATCATTTAGCAATGTATACAAAATTTAATACAATAAAATATGTTTGATCAATTATATAACAGACAGAAAGACAAACAGACTGTATGACTTCTTTTTGTTTACGGGCAGAAAGGTCGACAGACAGACGGACAGACAGACAGACAGACAGATAGACAGACAGACAGACAGACATACAGATGGATAGAACAGACAGTTTGAGAAAGACCGAGAGATAAACAGATAGACGACAAACCAATAAACTAAACAAATTGGGAGAACGTACGTGTCTCTCCATGAACCTTCTTCCATCTCTCTCCACTTAATTCCACTCGTTCAAAATCAACCCCACCCAAACTCAGGGACAGATACAATCTCCGCACCCCACCCCGGCCTACTCCATCATAGCACGCACACACACATACATACAC
Source organism: Chromera velia (assembly GCA_018398765.1). NCBI lineage: Eukaryota > Chromeraceae > Chromera > Chromera velia. Next base: position 8,009 of record JAHBMJ010003329.1, on the reverse strand, counting down.
ACACACACACACAGAGAGAGAGAGAGAGAGAGAGAGAGAGAGAGAGAGAGAGTTTCTTCTTCTCCCTATCTTTCTTCATGTACACAACATACAAAAAGGAAGAAAGAAAGAAAGAAAGAAAGAAAGAAAGAAAGAAAGAACGAACGAACGAAAGAAAGAAAGAAAGAAAGAAAGAAAAGAAGAAAGAAAGAGAGAAAGAAAGAAAGAAAGAAAGAAAGAAAGAAAGAAAGAGAGAAAGAGAGAAAGAAAGCACAGACAGACAGACAGACAGACTGACAGACAGACGGACAGAGAATCAGACAGGCATGCCATACTTTGATTTTTCTTCTTTTGAAAACACGTATAAAACAGACACAGGCAGGCCGACCGGCAGAGAAACAGAGACACGGACAGACAGACAAACAGACTATGTGTGTCTGACTTTTTCCTCCTTCTCTTCATGCGCACAACAGACAAAAAAGAAAGAAAGGAATCTTCAAGACTGAGTCTGAGAGAGCTTCTTGATTTGATGCTGCGTTTTGAGTGCCAGAAAAGATGGTCTCTCATGCATTCTGTCGAGAAACATGAGCTACGCAAGCATGCAGAATTTCGGCAAAAGCATTGAAGAAGCTTTTGGTGTTACATGGGCCATAATGGGCCCGCAGCGCATGTGCTTTCCCCAGCAAAATGAATACATCCGATATATATAATCATCTGATCTCACAAGTACATGGAATAGAGAGCTGCGCCGGCAGAAAATCTCTCCCCACGTCTGTCTCTTTCTACTTCTGACAACGATATCCATGATTCGTGCCAGACGTTCGACGGATGCATGTATAGGAAGAAGGGAAGAGAACTTCCACGCGTATCCTTCACAGAATATATACAGTTCCAGCATTCAGCAGAGATCTTCCCTTCACGAGTGTATATATGAGGAATCGAATCCTGCAAGCAAGACGCGAGAAAGATCTGCATGCTTGTCCAATCGACGCGTGGACTGTCAAACATATATGCAGGTTGCTGCCCACAGTTACTATTAATATATATATCGATGTATCTAAGTAACTGAGTTATATGGTGCGTCACACTGATGTACGAAATCTCTTGCAGCATGCATGTTGCAGGTAAATTTGTATATAGTGTCTCTCTGGTCCTTTGTCGGGCCAGTATGCATCTTGCCTAGGCATAGGTCCTGTCCGTCTGTTATGGCCAATCTGTTGCAAGCGCAAGCCCCTCGAACTAGGCCGCCGCGCCTAGGTAAATTAAGTGTTGCATGCATACCCGCCGGCGCGCATGCAACATATTGCAACATGAACTATAAATTTTCTAGCTGTTGCGCGCATGCAAGCATGCATGCATATATATCATCGATCGACTTACCTTTGTGGCTGCCAGCTTGTAATATATAACGTATGTCCGGAACGACTTTCGACCGATTCCACAGGTCTCTGACAGACCGCAGACACTGTTGTCTTGCACTGAAGAGGAGTCTGAGGGACTTTCAAGCCACTGCGTATCCATGCAGGTGAGCTCTTCTATATACAGACCGGATACATGGAGGTTTGGACACTTTGGCCTGTCAGAAGACCATGTCGCCCACTTGTGACTGTCTGTTTCTTTGAAGCCTACCCACGTGAAGAATGGGTGTCATTCCGAAAGGCTCCACCGAGAATGAGCCTCAAAGGGTGAAGGAGGGGGCAGAAGGCAGGGAGCGATTGTGCAAGTCCGATTTCTGGGAGAGTCTCTTACCTGTCTCTGCCTACAGTCCCTCGAGGGGGCACCCGGATGACTACGCACCTTTCGAGCACCAGTTCACTTGGCGTCACGTCACCCGCACATGCAGAGTGTCTCCCTTGCGCTACCTTCCCGCTTCCGTTCTTGTGGTCACTTGGATTTTCCTAATTTTCCAATGGCTGACGAATCCAGTCTGGCAGGAACTGGCACGCACCATGGTTGAAAATCCAGGAAGCCTCTTGGGGGTCTCGACTATTTTTTGTTTTTTTCTGTCTTTGCCCTGCCATAGTCAGTGGAATTCTGTTGTTGTTTGCCGTTCCAACCATAGTGTTCTACATGTGGTGGAGGAGGGTTGCGTTGATCCTGACCACAATGGCGGCCGCAGCCAATGCCCTCACATTTGAATTCGACGGGCCATCCGGGATCATTAGTTGGTTTGGGGTGCTCAGTGGCATGGTGGGTGGCACCACCATCACAAATGACCTCATAGCCTTTCCTCGAAGACCTTTTGCAGCCATCATGTTCACGTCGGTGATGCAAGCCGGTGAGCCGAGCTTTCTTCTTCTGAAAGGACGATCGGGGGAAAAGAAAAAGAAAGGGGCATAGGGATGTCAAATGCAGTTGCAAGAATATCCAAATGGGACAGCGGACTGATTTCCGTCTCAATTTTGTCCGTGTTTCCGCGTGCCTACGTGCCTCTCTTGCATCTGCGTCTGTGTCTTCGTGTCTGCGTGTTTGTGCGTCTCGTGCCCAGTACGGCTGGCTCTCTGGAACACAGAGCATGCCCTGAAAAAAAAAAGACGATTCGAGAAAGGGCTAGAGCTTTGTCTCGATGCACACAGATCTGTGTGTATTGATTTGTATCTTCAATGTATGCATACCAGTCTCCCCTGCAGGCACCCTTCTAGGATTCACATCCACCCTTGCGCTGGGTGTCTTTCTGATGGCAGAAGAAGAAGAGTACCGAAGGACAATGGGGTTGGTCATCTTCGTCCTCACTCTGGTCTTTCGTGCCGTGCCACTGTGGATTGTTCTGGAAAATGACATTCTCCTCAAGAGACATCGCATCGAGGTCGAGTGGCCTCTTTTTATTTCAGGTTCGTTGGTTTGGGTAGCGTGCCCTCCTTTTCTGAAGATGCCCTCCGAGTGGACGCTCTGCGGTCCGATTGAGTTTTTGCTGTTCAGGAGCCTGTCATAGACCTGTTGCACATCTGGATTCCCATTTTTGATGGACTGATCCGACACGGTCTCTTCTATGCTGCTCTTCTCTGTCCGTCGTATCGGAGCCCTCTCCGTCTGTATGTCGGCATGGTCATATTGATCTGTGCATGCGTGTCTGCATGTATGCATGAAGATACATATGTCCGTGTATGTATACATGCAGATCCGATGGTTTTGGCTCTGGAGCTGGTGGCATTTCCCTGGAGAGGATCGCCGGGGGCGTCGGGTGTCATTCTCGCTCTGGCGTCTGGCCTCTCGGCAACTGTCCCTCATCGGGCTCGCTTGTGGGCTGCATTCATTTCTGTGTTTCAAGTGTTTGATCGCAAAACAAATGTGAAAAAAGAAACACAAAAAAATGCATCTTTGGGATTTCTTCTTTCACTGAGTCGGTACTCAATCTCAGAACAGCTCCTGTTTCTCCGATAGCCATCAGAGCGAAGAGAGAGTAGCAGCATCCATCAAATACACATGCTGTGTTGGATTGAAATCCAGCCAAGTGCTGACGCAAAGAGGGCCGAGCTCGCTCAACCGTCCAGTTCATTCTCTGGTGCTTTGCTCGAAGAACTAAAGACGTCAGAAGCTGTAACACCGGTTTTGAATTTATGTCTTCTCTTTGCGTCGCAATTCGTTCGTTCCTCTATTTGAAATTCGGCATCTTCGTCAAATATTCTTGCTGCCCTGGTGTGCTTATTGTGTGTGTGCAGATCGTGATTCTTCTGAGAGCCCTAGAGTTCGCCAACCTCATCGACAAAGACGAACTTACAGACAGAGCCAAGATCAGACTCATGGTGAGAAGAAGAAAGAAATTACACAAACACACACAAGGAAAAAAGAGCGGGTGCGATGAGGGAGGGGAGGGGGAGAGAGACGTACATAAACGGTCGCAAGCACACATACGGTCGCAAGCTCAGAAATGCGCACACGTAGATACACATATCGACGCTCAAAAATACCGAAAACGTTTGCTGCCCTTCCTGAATAAACACCAACGCAGCGGAGATGACACACACACGTGCATGATCGCCCTATCACAAAGGGATCAGTGTGCTGCCAAAACTCTTTCTGCTAGGCTCTACCGACTCACTGCACTATCTTCATGAATGGCACTGCGTGTTTTGTTTAATTCCTCCCTCTTCGCAGAATTGTCTGGCGTCTTGCTGTCGATGTCACCGTGTGTCCTCCTCCGAGTTGCCGACGTCGAGGCGTGGCCCCGGGTTCAGTTTCCGGGCCTGGTCAGGGACTTGCGGACTGACTTTGCTTCCCGGAGGTTTATCAATCGAGGCGAAAGCCTGAGGAATTTGTCCGCATTGGACTCCAGTCCGCATCACAACGGGGCAGGGCTGCACTGTGACTCACTGGCCACTGTCCAGAAGAAGGATGTTAAGGGAACGGAAGGGGATGAGGGGGGGAAGAGGGCTGGGCAATATGGGGAAGCCCCAGAGCCAAAAGAAGGGCCCGGTGCAGAAATCAACAGAGAAGACTTCATTGAAAGAAAACCCGAGCCGGTGCGAGAGAATGGAGAAAGGAATCACATGAATGGTATGATCAGTGGTGAGGCAGCAGCAGAATCTATCAGTGAGAAGGCTGCTGGCTCAATCTCTCTGCCCTCTGAGAGAGGCCAAGAGAATTACTACTTTGGGCACTCGGGGGCACATCTGGGAGGGCAGCAGGCAGTCACACCGAGTGAGGTACAGCTCCAGCCAGTGCGTCCGACTCCCGCAGCGATGGTGGCCGCCTCCTCTGGTACTGCTGGAAGGAATTATTTCTCTCCTTGATTGCATGACTTCTGAATGGAAATAAATAAATGAATTCATTGTTTTTTCTTTCTTTCTCGATCATCGCCTTGTTGTCGAAGACGAAGACCATCCGCGAAATTTACTGTGAGAGGGTACGCCCATGCATGCATGCATGGTTGTTTGCATGTGTCTGTTGTACGTATGTTTGCCGGCCGTGCAATCCGGGAGTGAGTCTGACGATCATCTAGGGTCGGAGGGAGCATGGGCTTCCGTCCGGAGGTCGACTTTGCACTCATGAAGCTGGTTTCAGGGAAGATGGAGAGAGAGGCTTGGAAGAGAGAAGGAAGGTGGGGTCATTATCAACCACTCATGGAGAGGGGGTGGAGAGATGCAGAAGCCATAGAGTGAAACAATTCAGAGGCCTGAGAAATCGCGGCACGGGTGAGAAAACAGACTTTCACATGAGAATGTTGGGTAAGGGTGGAGGAACCCTTGGGGGAGTGAAGGGCGGGAGATCGAACAGAACAGTGAAGCCGAGTAACAAAATCAAGCTGCAAGTGAAGGTAGTGCGCGGGTTTGAAAGAAGAAAAGACAGTTGCACGATTGTTTTGCTAGTTCTTTTGCTTCCGCTGTGATCGTTATAGGCAATGGGGATGTCCAGCATCACCGCGTCTTTTAATCCTGACCTGAGTCAAAGACTCGGAAAGTGCACCCAGAAAAAAGAAGGACACGGAAGTTGTCAAGCAGTTATATGCACTCTGTGTCTCGATTGTTTGATTTTTACGTGAAAAAGAATACCGACAGAGTCTTGATGTCGCAATGCATATAAAGCAGACATTTCTGAACATAATGAAGAGCCTTAAACTACTGTTCGAATTTCTAGTATAATCTTAAGTTTAAAAGGAAAAGAGGGTTTAAAATAAAAAGTTTTCAAGTACATACGTTCTTATTCAGTATTTGAGTCTATGTATTTGCACGTTTTCACTTTCTTTGTCATTGATTTATGTATTGTTTCTACTGTAAGAACTTCAATCATGTTGTTTTTTTATAAGAATACACGCCTTGCATGTCGTGACTTGCCGAACGCTAGACGCCTACTATGGGCCGATGGCGATGGGGCAACCCAACCAGCAGGGAGGGATGCATAGAAGACAACAGCAGGCTAGGATCTCAAACCAGAATGGGATCCCTCCATTCCCACTGAGCGAGAATCAGAACAGAGAGGCAGTACAGAGAGTGATCCCAAGTCAATAAATGATCCCAAGTCAGCAAGTAAACAACTCTCAGTTCTTCTAGAACGCAGAAGGGTTCACCAGACTCTCGGGCACAACAGTAGTGCTTGGGTCCTTGGGAATAGATGGTACTAGCAAGGTAACCATGCCTAGCATGAAGTTCAACCCCAAGCATCTGCCCTATCCAACGGTCCAGAAGCAAATGGAATAATTTCCTCTCAGCCCCTCCTGCCCCCACCGGGCTTCCTCCCTCAAGGACCCCAGGGCCACACCCTGCGACCCGCAAGTCATCAGGGGAGAGGAACTGGAAGAGTCTCTGGCCCTCAAGGCAAAGGCTGAGGGCCTGAGGGCCCGAGACCTCCCGAGGGATTCAACAACACAGGGGATCCATTCAGAGGAAACATCAGAGGAGGATTCGCTCCTTGGGGCGCTCGAGGGGGACAGTCCCACGGAAGAGGACCTCTGAGAGGCGCTGCCTTTCAAGGACGCGTCCATGGGGGGAAAACAGGATGATTGAACTAAATTTTCTTCCCTTTTCCGCATTCGTCCTCTTTTTTCTCATTCCTCCTTCTTTTATTCCCCTACCCTTCCATCACAACGCTCCTTTTTTTCTTCTTCTTCCTTTTATTTTCCCGAGCTGACAAAGTCTTTCAGTCCCTCTCTATGTCAGTTTGAAGATGAATTCGAATTTCCTTTTTCAGAAACTTGCATCTCTACTTTGTTTGTCCGTCTTTCTCCTTCTTCCTCCCCTCTTTCCTTGCATGATACCGTCTCTTCTTTACAATTCCGCCCCCGCCCCCGTACCCATCAGAAAAGAAAAGGGCAGAATGAGCTTGAATGGAAAGGGATTGAATACAAGCAATTGAAAGAGGAGTGCATAAGCAGACTAATGAGAACTAAAGATGAAGACAAAAGAAAAAAGATTGTCGAAAGCTTCGTGCGTGAAAGATGGCTGCGACTGCCCATGGCCACTGCAGAAGCTAACGTAATCTCTCTGACTTGGCATATGATAGGTCCCAAGCCTTCAGACCTCTCCTCCACGGAAAAAGCCCTCCTTGCCCTTGGTGCGAAGTTTATCGCCAAAGCACCTATCAGCACGTGTCAGCTTCAGTCTGGTCAACCTCCTTGAACCTAACTGCCACTTAAAAAAATATGATCAAGATGATCTCTCTCTGCGGCATTGTTTTTCAAGAAACCGTCCACACCTGCGGCATAAATGTTCAAGACACCGTCCAGATATGCGGCTTTGAGTTTCAAGACACTGTAAATGATCCGCGCCTGCGGCGCGGACTTTCAAGCTTATCCAAAAATGCGGCTTAAACTTTCAAGTAGTAGTTAGGTTCAAAGAGGTTGTCTGGTCTGATTGATGGGGTGAATGAACTTACACGCACTGCAGAGTGGGCCCATTTTTTCAAAACGAGCGGGGACGGAAGGAACACAATGCCTTGTCTTTTCTCTGTATCAGGGAGATGGCTAGATGAATCAAAAGTAATTCGCACCCTATCTTCTCTCTCTTGTTTCTCTGTTACACTGTTCTGTTGAAGTTATAGGCAACAGAATGAAGTTAGGTTTTTAGATCGAAGGCTAGTAAGAACGACATAGACTAGTCTTATTTTATTAAGTAAATATTTAGTTATTAAATTGAGCAACAGGAATAATAGATTAAGAAGTCATGGAGAAAGATCAATCGAAATGTAAGAGGCAAGGTCTTATAGGGCTGATATACAGTAAAGGGGGTTTACCTTGATGGAAGATTGGTAGAGAATGGATGGAAATGAATTAAACACTCGGTATAAAAGAAATAAGTCAGACAATATCAGAAAGCTGATAAAAGAAATAAGGTTAAAAAGCTTGAGTAAAAAAAAAAAGCAATAGAGTTAATAAGAAAGATGGAAAATAGATTGATAGAAGGTTAAGCAATGAGTCTGATGATACACCGATACAAAGCCGATTAATCGGTTCTGTATCGGTTAAGGCAAAGTATGTCAAACTTGATACACTTTCAAAAATGAAAGTCTGTCAAACATGATACACTTACACAATTGATACACTTTCACAATTGGCAACCTTTGCAGGAAACAAGCATAAAATGCAACTTTGAAAAAAA
>JAHBMJ010003328.1:0-11537 GCA_018398765.1 Chromera velia | reverse complement strand
TAGCCTCTATTCCCCAGCCACAATGGCAGAGCCGATTTGACGCTATGTGCAAAGAAGCTGCAGTGTACCGCCTAGTATGCGTGCTCTGCCATGAACGCCCGGGCCGCACAGCCTATGAATGGTCAGCCGGAAGTACCCCCCCAAGGCTAGTTTTTGTATAGAAAATTCAAAGTGGGCAAAGTGTGATGAAATATACGGTATGCGTATATGTATATATACGTGCACATGTTTGTATATATAGATGTCCCAAATGTGATCGTGTCCCAAAATTGCATCAAACGCTGGCTTACAGCGGAAGCTGCAATTCACTTCTCAAGTTGCACTCAATCCACGCAGGCCAGTCAGTCCACAAGTTCAGTCAATCGAGTCAAATCAGTCAGCCACTCAGTCGAATCAGTCAAGTTAGTACAGTCAGCCCCATCTCTGCTTCTCTCATAATGTCGTTCAATCTTGCAGCTTTCCAGAAAAGCTCAGATATTGCAGTTGCGTCGAATCCCTCTTCCCTCCAGAGTACTACCTTTATGAGGGGTGTCCTTGCCGAACTCCCGCTCAATGAATTAAAATGGGATGCACCCGGCATTGACCAGCAGGTACCCCGCATGAGAAGATTCATGGGCGCTTGTGGCATGGACGGGTGTGACTGTGGAAAGACTCGAGCTCTGTACACCCTCCCCAAAGATCCCGAACAGCCTGGAAACGCATCTACATCCTTCGTCGTGTGCTGCCCGTCCTTCCTGGAGTCGGTGGGCCATGGCAACTACGCTGAGATGATGAAGCATTCCTACGTCTACTCGGTGCATGCCATGAAGTCGCACGAGCTGCCTGCAGATGTCGTCGAGTCGAAGTGCGAGGCCTTCCGTACTCATGCGCGCCAGTGTGATGGTGGATGCAATTCGGTCAGTCAGTGCAAATTCTATGAACGCGTCATTGAAAAGTGTTTTGGTATGCTTTTGTATCATATACATGCAGTTAGTATGAAATCACGAACGTGTGCCCCTCCCTTCCTGTGTGCCTGTGCTTATGATACTGCTTTGGATTGCAGGAAGTGACGGCGGTTTTCATGTCGAAGGGTCAAGCCAAGCACGGTTCCCACTTCTTCGCAAGTTGTGCCCACAACGCAGAGCAGTACATCCGATCGGGAGGCGGGAAAGCAAAGTGTGCTGGTCCTGGGCACGGGTGGTTCACAGTGGCCCTCGCGAAGGCCTACCGTCTCGGCGACCGGAAGGTCAAGATGACTACGAATGGCAACGTCGACATCCCCCAACGCATCATGGAATGGGTGAGGAGTGTCCTTGGATCTTCTGCGTCTTCTTCCTCGGCAAGTGCGTCGTCGTCTTCTCCTACGGGTGATGCAGCTGCAACTTCCAGTACCGCCGACGCCCCCGACTCGGGAAGTGCGGCTGCCGCTGGTGCAAAGAAAATGAGGAAGGGTGCTGGAGTGAGGAAGGCAAAGAAGTGAACACAGAGGGCGAGAAGAGAGAGGACGCTCTTTGCATCTGAGTCTCTTTGCATGTTCGTTCAGTCATTGAACGTAGACGATGAGAAAGATTCCTATCTCTACAGGTTCGTTCGGTCATTGCAAACGGAAAGCACAGAATTCTCTCTTCATGTTCGTTCGGTCATTGGAGCAGCAAGGCAGAAATCTGCTGAGTGTTCTTACATGTTTGTTCAGTTGTTACAAACAAAGAAAAACAGAGATTCCTAGCTCTCTCTGCATACTCGTCTGGTTGTTGCAAAAGGAATGCACAGAACTCTTTTATCATGTTCTTTGTAAGACTTGTGGTTTCATGCATGTGTATGGCAAATTAGAACTTTAGAAGGTGGAAAAGGAAGGCTGGGGGGGATGAAGGAACAGAGAAAGAGGTGCCCCTCTGAAAGGATCGAGCTGGGTGTGCATAGGGGGATCAGGTGCCCTATAGGATGAAAAGAGGAAGTCAGGAAGCAGAAAATGATAGAGATACCTCTCTTTGCACACTCGTTTGGTTGTTGCAAAGAGAATGCACAGAATTCTCTCTTCATGTTCGTTTAGTCGTTGGAGAAGTAAGGCAGAAATTCGCTGAGGTCCTTTCGTGTTCATCAGTGGTTGCAAACAAAGAATGACAGAGATTTCATTCTCTGCAGGCTCGTTTGGCCGCTAAGGGAATAGACAGAATTGTTTCATTATGTTCACTAGAAGACTCGTGGTTCCATGCTTGTATATGACAAATTAAAACTTCAGAAGGCGAAAAAGGAAAGCCGGGAGATGGAGGAGCAGAGGAAGAGGTGCCTCTATGAGAAGATCGAGCTGGGTGTGCATGGGGGGATCAGGTACCCCACAGGATAAAAAAAGGAAGTCAGAACTCATGGGTGCAGACTGCTAGAGAGAATAAAACAGCCTGTGAGAAGTAAAAGGTAAATGAAGAAGTGAAAAACGGAGTTGCGTCTTCTCGCTGCATGCTTCAATAAAGAAAAAAAAAATTGACGACATGTAAATTTTGTTTGTAAATAAATGTCAACTTATTCAAAAAATTAAAACAAAAAAGCAAGAAAGAATGGAGACAGTTCCCTACAAAACTAAGTTGAATTCCCAGGGAATTTAGTGAAATTTAATGGAATTTACCCTTGGAATTTACTGGAATTTAATGGATTTTACTGGAATTTACTGTGGAATCTAGTCATCTAAATTTCATTAAATTATACCAACTTTGAAGGCTTATTTCTCGCGATCTAGAAAGAGTTAGAAGCTTAAATTAACAGTGTTTATGAAGCTAGTTTGAAACTTTGTATACACAAAGAAAAAGAAATATAAGTTAGAAGACCTGATAGCATAATTCCATAGTTTTTTTTTTGAATATGATGGCTGAAATCCGAAATTCTGCAAAAATGTTAGCTAAAATCTGGAAATATGCTAGTCATATCTTTTATAAAATAAAGATTAAATACCAAGGGTCTATATAATTTGATATATAACGATGTATAATTTAACAACCTAGATCTGCATAAAACTATATAGTCTAAATATATAATTATAATTAAATGTATTAAAAAAAAACATAAAACCCAGTGTGTAGGTTTTTCTTTATAAGCAGATATTCATTGATGATTCACCTCATTAGATTGTTTTCACATTAAATTGTTGCTGGTATTGTAAAAGCATACACGGTTCCGTCAGACGGTGTCCGAGAATAGTTAAGACTAGAGCTAAAAAAATGAATTCACGAATCAAAACTCTTTCAACAGTTCATGAAAGGTCACGTTGAAGGTTTTGACCCGTGATATGGCTGTGTCAATCATGGCTTCCGTTGTAAGAACTCGAATATCCTTTGATTCTCGTACGCGTGAAAAGGCGACGTAAGCTTGACCATGGCTAAATGCAGGCCGAGTGAGATCAAGGAGAATGCGATCAATTGTCTGTCCTTGACTTTTATTCACGGTGATTGCATAATAAAGAGAAACAGGGAATTGTCTTCGCATAAATTCGAACGTTCCATCTTGAATTTCAAAGCAGATTCGGGGTAAAAAAATACAGAAAGAAGGGATCGATGAGGTAGATAAAGTCCGGCATTGAAGCACATTGTCACAAATTTTTTCAACAATGAGGCGCGTCCCATTCATGATTCCCAGCTTTCGCATGACATTCCTGCGCACCATTACAACACAGTTTTCTTTCAAAATCAACTCTGCGGGGGGAGAATTTTTATCGTCAACCTTTACCATATAATCTTCAGTTGCCAATAGCTCATCTGATTTAGTGCGCATCTCTCTGACTTCATGATTTGCAATGCAGAATCGAGACTTTCCGGGAAGATGCTTGAGAATCGCTGCATTATGCATGTTGATGACTGCATTGTAGGGAGAAAGAATAGATCGCCGTGCTGTTTCCGCCAATGTATAAGCGGAAAAAGAAGCAAGAAAAGGGAAAAGCCAATTGTGTGCAGCGTCTATTTGCGTTGAACTCTGTTGAGATGTGTGGTGAGACACAGGTTGAGCAGGCGACTGAGTATGGGCGAACTTATTGGTTTGCCTGTTTATGTCAGAACAGTCAGAAACAACAAAATGTTAAATAGACGGAGGGAGCAAAATTTCCTGGAGAGAGGGATTCGATACATCAGAATCGAAGCTACCATCCCCCAGACGATCCAAAAAGCTTGAATAGATCGGATCTTTCAAATTCCGCATCGAGTGATTCAGGACGTGCACAGATATGTGTGGCCAGAGAGGTGAGTTTTGGAGGCATGCACGAATGATGTCAAATTCGTCTCCTCCAGGTACAACCGGTGTGGTTTGACGTACATCACCTGAAAAAATGAGAGTCTTTCCTCTAAAAAGAAGATGAGGGGCACGCATAAAGTCACGCAGTTTTTTGTCGAGCGCTTCAACAAATGTGCGATGCAGCATGGTGATTTCGTCAATAATAATCAGGGAGGAGTGCATCAGAAGAATCCCTGCTTCCGATTCTGCAGTGAGCGAAGATGCAGTGGGTGTGTCATATTGCTTTTTGGAAGGAAAACCGAAAGTAATGTATGCAGTTTTCCCGCCTGGCAGATTAATTGCAGCAATGCCTGTGCTTGCAGAAGCCAGCACGATTTTTTGGGTACCTCTAAAATAATTGCAGAGCGCATTCAAGACAAAGGTTTTTCCCCTTCCCGCTCGTGCATTCAAGAAAACAGATTTGCCTTCCTTATTTTGTTCAGACTTCAGAACTGCCTTGACAAATTTACGTTGTTCATCATTGAACTTACTTTCATGCTGCTCCCATTCATGTTTACATTCTGTCTGGAGCCATTTTTCTTTTTCTGTTTGAACGACAAAGTTCACTTTGCGGGAAAGGAGGACGTCAGAAGTCATATCTGTAGGAAGTGGAAGACCAACAGATTCAAGGGTACGGCCTTCACCAAGTAGCATTTCATGTAATTTGATGAGTAAACGATTCATCTTTTCTTCGGTGGATACATGGCACTCACCGCGAGCAAGCAAATCGTCACTCATGTCTTCCAAAAAATCTTTAAGCAAAGACAGCGAATCACACGAATCTGCAAGAAGGGTGACGAAGAGCCATCGAAGTTTGATGGGAGTAGCACCACATGCAACGCATTCCTTCATTGCAAACTCTGCTTCCTTTCCATCGCGCACGATGCCATGAGCGATCGCAGCCTCACGAAAACTGTTTTTCTTCTCGCCTTCAAAAGTTAGGTAATCATCGAAGCTGCGAGCAGGCACATACTTTGCCAACATACGAAGGAAGAATCGTTCCCCAGCTGCCCAGTGAACTTGACGGATTCGTGCCACATGCGGCCTTTGTCTTACATACACATAAGCAGGAGGGGCCGATGGTGCCTGAACGAGGGCCGGGTTGTCGCGAAAAGGTTGTGACTTGAGTTTTTCGGGCGTCTTGCTTACTGTAAACTTTGAGTAGTACTCAGCAAGAGTCAAATAATCAAAGTCAGCGCCTTGCGGACGACAAAAATAACGGAGAAGGGGGGAAAGAGATTCATCGAGTGCTTTCTTAGGTAAGTCTTCGTCTTCTGAATCGTAACAAATATCATCTTCATCGGGCAAATGGACATGCACGCACGTGACTCCTGGCTTGCTGACATTAATCTTAAACCCCATCATTCGAGTAAAAGCCTCTGATGCGCTGGTGTATCGCATGCGAAGGAATCTTTCAATTTCGTTTCATTTGTTTTTTCAAGAAACCTTTACCTTCACAAAGTCTGGCCCTTTACACATGTACTTTCGCATGTACTTAACAATCTTGACGCTCCCCGCCCACTCCACATTGATGTGTGCATCGTACTTTAGTGACAAAAACCAGTTATAGGGAACGACCCATCGATCCTTCTCGTTAGGGCGACGATACAGAGGATACCCTCGTTCATCAAAGGCAGAATACGTGCGCGTTGGAAAAGGATACTGTTTGTCACATCGAAAGGAGGGGGATTCGCGCTCGAGCGGAGACACTTTCTGGGCATCAAAACAGTGTCCTTCAACATGCCGGTGTTTCATAGACGAAAAAATATGTCGTTCTAATCGATGCAAGTTGCACATACATTTCCCCGAATCAGGATCCTTGCATTTTCCTGAACATACTCCATCAACCTTCGGATGCTGTGCGAGAATTCGCAAGTCAAGAGCTTGAACTGGATATTCTTTTTCCAACGAATCCATGCGTATACATATATGGGTATATGGGATTCGTCTCTTTTGAAATTCATTAACGTACAAAATATATGCAGACTTTCCCCCAAACACGTTGCCTGAACGAAGATCTTTCAGCAGCGCGCTCAGTTTTTGCCGAAACACACGGACTGTGATGTCTGCCCTTTCAGCTGCTTTTTGTCCCACAGCCCCGTCTTCCTTAATTGCCTCATCAATTTCCTTCCATTTCTCGTTAGCAGTAAAAGTAATCCAAAACGTCGGTTTGCCCCCCCATTCAATCACAGAAATTCCGTCGTCAATCAGCTTTTGCATGTGGGCAGCAGAACCAGGTACAGACGCCGGAAGCAACCATTCTCTTCCCACTTGACCTACTTCCTGATCTGCCCTACCTCCCGACCCTGCTTCCTTATTTTGATTCGCTTTGCTTCGCAACACCCCCCGACGTGCAATTCGATTTCCCCCTTGGTAGCTCCTTATTTTCTGTTGCATGGCGTCCATGTAATAGTAGCCACACCTGTTTGCCTGCCATCGTGCAAAATTGTCGAGCACCCATTCTTGAGCAAGCCGGCCAGCCAGATGAAGGCGACGTTGCTGAAAGACCGATGACTTTACGTACTGAAAAAGTGTGAAAACATTTTTTAGGTCGCGGGTTTTCGGTAAACCTTCCTGCTTTCGCTTGCTGTCTTCTTGAGCGTTTCTTTTCCTATCTGCAGCGAGTTGTTGTCTGAGAGGACGACTTGCAGTTTTTTCCATTTGCTTCTCCTCAAGGTCGTGCCACCACCCACCCGCACCCATTTCAAACAACAAAGGATATTGAGCCGATTCGTACAGTCTTGAATATTCACTGATAAATCGTTTGCCCTTATCGTGAGTGTCTGCCTGATCTGATTGCTCCGTCGTTTCGGGTGAATCGTTTTGATCATTCCAATTTTGCTTCGATCGGATGGCCTTTTCTCTTTTCTTTTCGGTTCGTGTCTGTTTAGCACTTTTTCTGTGGTGTGACGCCTCATTTGGATTCATTCCTTTAGGGGTTTCTTTCAGAAGCATGAGTGCATACCGCGGCGGAGGATTATCGGTGCTTTCATGTCTGTAAATTGCAGCAATTTCGTTAGGGTCGGCCGGACGTGTATTCTTCATGAAAGAGAGACCAATCACACTATTGTCTTTCGAATAGGAAGAAGACGGATCGGAGAGCAGACGGAATCACTTGATAAGCGGATGTCGCATGCGGACTAAATATGCATGAAAATCAGTTGCCAAAAGCCCTGCGCCTGTATACTCAAGCAAATCTTTTGTTTCCGGAAAGAAGCCGTCATGACACCAGTACTGTGTGGGACCAGTTTGATTGAGTGGAACAGATAAGTGGTAGGTCCTTCCGTGCAAATGGACATTCCCACCTTTTACTTCCTTCATTCCCTCCCCCCCTTCATTTTTGGAAGGCTTGGTGCCCAGAACAGAAAACGAGACAGAGGAGTTGATCATACGGGAATGACGTGAAACGCCGGGACGTTTCAGGAAGGTCTCGTGCTCAGGAGACAGAGGAGGCCACAGTTCGTCGCTGAGAACAAATTTTCCATTTTGACAACAAAGTGTGTTTTCACTTTTCCATTTTAACGTGCCACAGTGGGGACACTGAATTCTCCGGCCACAGTTATGAGGTGCATTGAATATATATTCCCATGGATCGACACCCCTTGGAATGCATCCCTTTCCTTTAATACCGTCCATCTCTGCAGAATGTGTCTCATTGAATTCTATGTCAATTAGAGTTTGCTTATTGCTTCTCTTTCTTTGGTTTTGTATTTTGCCTTTCAGGATTTTGTTGTTCTCTTTGTTAGACTCACTTGTAGAGCTACCAGAATCAGACTCGTCTTTCTCGGACACGGAGTCCCGTTCATCCTCAGCCTGACCGGTAATCTCCTCTTCCATCGGACTGAAATTCACTTCTTGTAGAGTCGGCTTTAAGTCCCTCAAGGGTTTGAACTCAGTTGCCGACGAGCCTTCCTCTAGTGGCGAAAAGCGGTTCGAAAGCGCGAGAGTGGCTTTCTTTGGAGCTAGGACAGGGAACGTCTGTCCAGTAACCTTCGTACGTGTGTCTGTCTTGTTGACTGTCGACTTTCTCTCACGAGCAGAGTGATCTGCATAGCAATTCCGATACAGTAGAATGCATGAGTGTCTGTTTGATCGCAAGAGTTCTTATCAGAACAGAATTTTTTTTTTTATTTTACTTTTATTCATGGAATGCTTTGAAGAGGGCAGCAAGGTTGCAAAAGGTTGGACAGAAAAGCAAAGTCCAGAAACATAAATCGATGAGTCTAGGCTCCGCACACTGACCCTTCCGCACTCGTGTCTGCTTGTGCCAGGATGATCTGTCGGTGCTGTCACGTTTGTTGAATGGAGAGTCGGTCGACCCTGCACACACAAGACAACCACACCCACAGAGGCATACGTTAACCATCGTTCGCACACACACGAACACACATTCATACACACACACACACACACACACACACACACACACATACACACACACACACACACACACACATACACATACACACACATACACATACACACACAAATCACGCAAAACTTACACAAATATACACGCATACAGAGACGCATTCATATACGAGTGCGGTGATCAAAGTATGATGCAAAAAGTAAGCGACGAGGTGCGGATTACTGTTGAAGATGTAATTCATCTGTAGTGTATGGATTGATCCATTCCGCACTTTCAGGATAATACACACAGTTGTCCATTCGCTTTAGACACATCTGGACAAACAAAGATGACGGAGCGAGCAATTGATTGAGGCGTATGAAGAGAATGATATTGATTGAAAAAAATATACCTGAACGTTTTTCTGACGGATTCAGACACCTTTTTGGGGAAGCACGAGACCGCTGTTCCGCTGTCGTAGTGTCGTTGAACTTTGAGGCTTCTGCAAGATGAAGAGCAATATACGGACGGTGATCTGGACAACCAAAACAGGCGCCATACAGGTTGCCTGACACATTGTTTCATATACACTTGCAGAGAGCATTAGAAATGTACACAGAATAAGAGAGGCAGACTTTCAGCAGAGACGCTTTCATCAGAGAGCTTCACTGACCGATCGTGGCAATGGCCTTCCGTTTGACCGGTGAGTGTCGCACTGCCGGAGGGAAGGACGATTTCCAATCTTCTGCATGTAGGAAGAGAGCAAAGGCATGTACAGACGAAGTTAATTTATTCAATCATACCGCGAATATGCATAAGCGCTTCAAAGATACAGTCTTGGAGAAGGTAGAAAACAGATGAACACCAACCTATGTGTCGGGCTGGCGTTGAAGTTCCCTCGTTTCGTCTAGTCCAAGCAGCCTTCAAAGGTGGAAATTCAGCGTCCATATCTACAATTTTGTATTCATGAAAAAAGCGATGATATCAATGTATTGTGTTGTGGCAGATGCTCGAGCAAAGCCCTTGATGTACACCGCTTTCAACTTCCATTTGCAGTGGTGCTGTCGAGATTAAACCAACACGTATGAGGCGTACACAGGCAAAATTACACAAATAGATGGTATTGTCAATGCATATACCAGGTGATGAAGGATTGCTGACCGTTGCCAAAGCGGGAAGAAATCGAGTCCGAATGCACGCTGTTCCACGCGGGACTCTTCGATCGCGACAGACATCCTACGGTGTCGTCAGTAAAGGCTTCCTTGTCTGTATAAACAAAGTCTGCCTTCTCCTCCTCCGTGCAGGGAATCAACAAACTGTAGTGTACGTCTTTTAGTAGTAGACATATGTGATCGGAGGCGGCGGCGGGACCTGGGAGATTGTTGGGGACAGGAATAGATCTGTATCGACCTTTGAAAGCACCCAGTTCCTCATAACGGTAGATTTTGATGGGCTGCCTGAATACGTGTACAGCCGCTCCGACTTTGAAGTCTGACGCATAGGTTCCAGCTCATCCTGGTGCTGCGGCCATTCTCATTTTCGAAACATACGCTCTGACGTTTTGTATTCCATTTTCTTCAAGTACTCTTCGTCCCTCATTGGACAGCAAGTAGTCGCAGATGCGGAGTCGTATTTCGTAGGCACGAATTCCGAGCTTCATGCCGATGGCTGAAAAGAAGCAGTCCCCATCCTGCTCAGTGTGGCCTGTACGATAGCGGCTCGATGCTTCAGAAGACGAAAGGCAAGACCTCTGATTCGCCAAAGCGTCTTCTTGGTGTATCTTTTTCAAACGCATTTTTTCACGCTCCGAGTATGCAGCTGCATCCACAAGCACAGATCGGGTTAAGGATTTTCAACCAGAGTAGCATTGATGTCAAGCGACCGAAATGCATTCGTGTTGAGAGAAATGTCGCTCACATATCATAACACACGGAGCAAGCTTACTTCTTTTTGCAGCTGCTTGTTGGTTCTTCAAACAGGTGAGTCGGGTGTACTCCTTGAGGTCTGCAGAGTCAACGGGCAAGTTTTTGTTCTGCCTTCGTCAGATTCTGAGAAGAAAGGCCTCTGTCTGCTTCAATTCTGCTAGTTCTGTCTTTTCCACACAGGTAAGAGGAGTCTGTTTTTGCTTAGAGCAGAGCTGTTGTCTGCGAGAAGTATTTGGAAAGGCCATAAATGACATCTTGAATTGATTGTAGGTTCAAATTCCAGAAGTACGTTGAAATTACGTTCGGTCGATCAACCCTTTTCACACAGTCGTATTCGCTAGGCTCAATTCCGACAGGCAGAGATGCACAGGGAGATGCAATGATCGGAGTTTAGAGTGTAATATATAGAGGTGTGAGCATGCTGAGTAACAGAGCGCAATTTCAGAAAACAGGAAAGAAGCACGCACAATGTGTGGGTTGTATGCAATTAATTAAGGTCAGACATGCATGTATCAATTCAAATAACGCGTGCACGCACATTTGATAGACTTTAATGGCCCCGGAAAGTTTGCTTGTTAAGGACAGTCCGGGCTTGAGAAGCAGGGGAATTCGCTTTTTTGCGCCACTTTCAAGGAGCAAAATGTCAAAAATTTGCGTCTGACTGACCGTTAAAAAATGCTTCACTGGAGTAGAGTATATGATATCGATGTATCTATCTCGCCGTGCGGGGATCTCCGCGTAGTTCTCCAAATGCACGGTCAACGCACGCTCACCCGGATTTAATAGATTTAATAATTTATTAGATTAAAAAAAAAAAATTATACTCATTTTTATCTGACACATTGTTTTAAACAGGATAATTAAAGCAAACAACTGAACAAAACTAGCTTAGAAGACGGATATTGAATTGAATTGAACCGAATTTTAATATCATTTTGTTCAAAAAAAAAAAAAAAGAATTGAATTGAGACAGTTAAAGCCGGTAAGCCATAGTGAGCCACCACTTAGGCTCCGGCCAACCACAAAGCATT
>JAHBMJ010003327.1:62500-83819 GCA_018398765.1 Chromera velia | reverse complement strand
TCCATCGATCCGTACTTCAAAGTCATCGATCCAATTGTCAAGGCCTGAAGCCTCACACATCTACTGAATAAAATGGAAGTCCCACTTTGCCTATTTTTGGCAGACCGTTTTCCCATCAGACAAGGTGTCTTGGTGTGAGGAAATTTGAAAACAAAACCAGAGATATACCTGTACGTAGCTTTCTGCTCTGGCGTGAGCAAAGCAAAATCGGACAGTTTTGTAAACATTCGCAGCTTGTTGACAAACTTTTTGACCCTTTTCCTCAAGGTGTGAAGACAAAGCAGTCTTGACTTCCCTTTTGATATCCGTTTCTGAAAGCTGAAGTACATAACTAGCTGGCGTCTACTCCTAGATATAAATAATCTATTTAATATAATAGTAAATAATCTATAAATAATAGAAGATCTAATAGAAATAATCTATCTAGTGACCACTCCTAGATACATTTAAACAAATTAATTACTAATAAGTGATAACCTATAATACATACAAACTTATAGTTTTTAATTTATTGATTGATTCTAGGATTGATTGATAGCTAGATTGCATGATTGGATGATCGCCTTTATCATGGCTCCTTTGACTTTGTGCAGGTTATGTCCTAAGCTGCACGCACGCACGCATATACATATACATACACACACACATACATACACAGAGAGAGAGTGAGAGAGAGAGAGAGAGGGAGGGAGAGAGGAGAGAGAGAAAGAGAGAGAGAGAGAAAGAGAGAGAGAGAGAAAGAGAGAGAGAGAGGAAGCGAAACAGCCGTAAACTCACACACTCACTCTCCTAAATCTATCCATCTATCTATTTATCTATTTATCTATCTGTCTATCTATCTATCTATCTGCACTAGCTACCTGACTGGCTGAGGTACTAACGATGTGCGCAGACTGAGAACCCAGGAGGCTACACAGTTAACGCACAGGAGCAAAATGCCCGGTGTCACTGATTGAAACGGATCCCGAACAGACAAATAGCTCAGTGGAGATAAGAGATTGGCAAGCATATGTATACAATATGGCGGCCCATCTGGAAGGTCAATGCCCCTAGTTGGCTAGGGTTGACCTTATCTCTCTTCTTACTCCCACGCAAATCAGCAACATTCAACCATACCCCAAAAAGGAGGCCATCTTTTGACTCTTTGCCTAGTTCTTTGCAGCATACTTACTCACTCACTCACTCGCTCACTTGCTTGCTCGCTCACTCACTCTCTTAAATCCATCTATCTATCTATCTGTACTGGCTACTTGACTGGCTGAGGTGCTGATGATGTCCGCAGACTGAGAACCCAGGAGGCTACACAGTCAACGCACAGGAGGAAAATGCCCGAGTGATCGAAACGGATCCCGAACAGACGAACAGCTCAGTAAAGATAAGAGATCAGCGAGCATATGCATACAACATGGCGGCCCATTCGGAAGGTCAATGCCCCTAGTTAGTTAGGGTTGACCTTATTTCTCTTCTCACTCCCACGCAAATCAGCAACATTCAACCATACCCCACTGAACCTACATATAACCAACACTCCCACCTGCCTGTCTGCCTGCTATGACATTGCCAAGAATGTTTTTGACGCGGCTCTTACACAGGCTTTAATAAAAAATAATAATGAAGTAATAACAATGATAAAAATAATAAAATATAAAAAAAACGGATGAATTTCATCAAGCATTTTATGGTATATACACCCATAGTCCCTGGTATTATATATATTATTATTAGTATTATTATCTACTTTAACTAGCTATCCTAAAGGAAAACCTAAGAAAAAACATTTTGGTATACTTGGATAGACTATGTGAATGAATGAAGTTGGCTTTGCTAGAGTGGAGCCGTGCTTCCAGCAGCCCATTTTCATGTAAGAGATTGTCAATCACTCAACTCTAGAGATAAGGCTAAGTGCAAGATCCCCTGAAGTGCTCGCTTGGTGAGCTCACGAGTAGTATGTGCATTGGAGGTGGTAATAGAAGACTCGAACAGAAGAAGAAAAGGTTGCGTTCACATAGAAACAGGTGTGTACAGTGAGTAACAAAGATCGCAAACGGCTTTGCATGCTTCATACGGATCGACTTGTAAAGCTAAAAGCAGTATCTTCCTCGCTTCTGTTTCAGCTGCATCCAATCCCTCAATTCCTTCTCTCTGAATCCTTTGCTTCACTTTCTTTCCCTCTACCACTTTGTTTAGTTTATTTCTTGCTTCTACCCAATTGGAGCATACTGAAAGCCGGTACCAGAGATCATCAATTTTTCTTCCATTTAAACAACCCTCTGCCAGACAAAACACCTCTCCCGGAGAGTTGGCCCCCCCCGTCAGACCCTTTCGATTTAGTGTCAATGCCCTTAGGAGTGGCTCAATCTTCTCATATAAGGCACTTCTCGGTAAACAGGACATCCGTACCTTGGGGCCATTCTTTGAAGACAAAAGAAATAGAGAAGAACGTGAAGAAGACGGAAGAGCTCTCTGTAGTCCTGATAAAGAGGCAGACAGAAGGAAGTTGCCCCTTTCTTCCCTGTCTCCCCTTTTCATGCATTCTATTCCCCAGGCATCCTTAATTTTGGCAGAAACAAACAAATTCCCCTTCGGGGCCCATCTTTCTGAGCTCCGGACAGGGAGAGACGTCAAAAAGTCAAAGCTTGCCCATCTGAACAGACTATTGACGGCTCTTCTTTACTTCTGCCCCACTGGTCCCTTCTATGAATTCAAAAAAGCCTGAGGAATACGGAGATGCAAACGGCTAAGTACAATCCAGAATGAAGTAAAACGAGCACATAAGAGCACACAAGCAGACATTAAATTAATAGACAAAAGAGAGGGTACATACAAACTCCTGACCAGAAGTCGGGCCGCCCATCGAACAAACTAGAGCCGCAAGTTGTCAATCGCCTCCCAGTCTCCCTGTCTTATCGGAAAGCACTCCAGGCTATAGAGTGCCACCGGCTCCCAGCATGCCTTCAGCAGCTACATCTTTCTCCCGAAAGGCAACCCAGACAGACTCACAGCCAGACCAATCACCGCCCCCATTGCACACTCTGCACTGCGTAGGCGTGCTTCAATCGACCAAGTCAAATCCTCTCCCTCAAACAGAAGGCAACCCAAATATTTGTACTGATCATACCAGTCTACTTCCTAAGTTCCCTTGGTACAAAATCATGCTGTTACAGTCTTCGCGGTATTCACAAAGGCGCAGGACCTTGGTCTTCTTCAGATTGATATTCAACTCCCACTTTCCGCAATACCCCTCCAGGGCATCGAATTTTGCTTGGAGGTCGGCTGCTGAGTGTACAAACAAGACAAAATCATCAGCGTAGCCTATACTTCCCAAACTGGCCCCAGCAAGGTGAACCCCTTCCGTTTCTTTTCCATCTCCCCGTTTTCCTTTCTGAATCTCATCATGTAGGTCATTAATGAATAATAGAAAAAGCGACAGGGACAACGTATCACCTTGCTTAACCCCTGCTCCCTCCGGGAATAGAGCCAAGTCCCCATCGACTCTCGCTTTCACACCTCTATACATTGATGCAATCATCGACAGATCTCTCTTCTCTATTCCCTCAGCCTGCAGCTTTGCCAGAAGCTTCAGCCGGAGGATGGAGTCAAACGCCTTTGAGAAGTCAACAAATCCGCCCAAGAGCCCCTTCTTGCCTCTTCTGCATTCCTGTACCAAGCCTACCACTGCTCCGATCCCCTCTCTTATGCCCACCCCTTTCCTAAACCCGATCTGTCTGTTGTCAAAACGAGCTTACTGATGGATTTTATCATCCATAAGGAGACCAAAAAGCTTTACAAGGGGGTTAACGATATGGACTGGACGCCAGTCATTCGGCTGTGGCAAAAGGGGACCTTTTGGGACGGGTACGATTCTGAACAAATTCCAGTTATCAGGCCAACATGCATATGCATGCATTAAATTAAAGAAAACAAACAAAAGGAAGCAAGAGATGGGAGAGTAATAAAAGCAAAGATCGAGTTGTTGAGGAGAGATGCCATTGAGCCCTGCCGCTTTCTTTCTATCTATTCCTTTCAGATGATCAGTCACCTGCTTATATGAGAAAATGAATTGCTTCGGGGGCTCCGGCTCCAGATCAGGCTCTGGCAATTCTTCGCCCTCCCCAAAAACCCGTGCCCAATGGTTTGAGAAGTCTCTTGCCCCTGGTCTCAGACCGTCTTTCGACAACTTTTTCCTTTCTTTCCAAAGAAAGAGGGGGTCATTAAGCAAATGTGTCTTCGCTTTTTCAGTTTCTGCTCTCTCATATCTCTTCCTTTTCTGCCGGAAGATCTCTCTCCTTTTCTTTAAGATGTCTTCCACCCTTTCCTGCTTTAACTCTCTCTCCATCCCACTTGTACAGTCCTCAACTTCCTTCCTTGCTTTCTTCAGGCATTCCTGCAGCTCTTTCTATTCCTTATCCCACCACCCTTCCTTCTCTCTAAACAACGTTTTGAAGGTAGGAAGCTGTTGCTTCTCTGTCGCTTTCACTATTACTTCCTTCACCAGCCCAACCAAAACCCGACACCAGGCTGTAGCCAAGGCTTTCACCCGGTCTTTCTTATCTTGAGGGCTTACTGGGGAGGAGGTCAGAGAAGAGGGCAAAAAGGCTGTCGAGGAGGGTGGGGAGGAAGACACAGGAGAGGGTGGGGGAAGGGGAGGCTCTTCAAATGGTTCAACTTCTCTATGATGCTCCCAGAGTCCCTGCCATGTCTCTCCTACCACCTCTCTTGCTGCTGCCGCTATTGGCAGCAAATCCTCATCTTTTACCGTTGCCTTTCTGATGGATCTGTAAAGCGGGAGGCACTGCTACAGGGATGGGGCATCCGTCCGCTTTCCCGCAGCCTCAAACGAAGAAGAGAGGAGAGAAAAACAGATAGATGCATAGTCATGATCGGAGCCAATCAGTCTATCGAAAGCGATTTCCCAGTCAGTGCAAGAGGAGAGAAGGAAAGGGTCAACCAATGCATAATCGACAACGGATGCCTCTTTTTTCATATTCTTTGATTTACAGGTACAAACATCCGAAAAGCGGAAGTCTTTTCTCCCACACTTCCTTTGTAGACCATTCAGGATGAGTAGGTTGCTTTCACCGCAAAGACGCACCAATTCACGGCCCATGGGGTCGACTGACTGCTTACATTCTGAATGCCGGATGAAAGAGGGAGCCGACTCGTCAGAGCCGGTAGATTTGTCCTGTTTAAACAGTTGCTCACGATTCCATTCGAGACCTTCTGGACAGAGCGATGCTGTATGAGAGTTGAGGTCTCCCAGGACCACTCTCGGCTCTCCCAGGGGGACAGAGCACAGGGAATCAGACAGGATCTCTTTTGTGTCATCTTTCTTATGATTCAACCAACCCCCCAACAAATACACCCCAAACACATGCAGTTTTCTACCTGACAAGTGGATGGCCATCCTGGCAATGCTCGGCCCTACTAGCTCAAACTCTGGTCTGAGTTCCTCCCAACGGTCTGATTTGACCAAAATGCATACGCCTCCAGACCGGATTTCTTTGTTTGCATAAGCGGAATGGACTTTTATCTTTCTTTTTCTCCATTCCCTATGTGACCAATGTACTCCTTTCCAACCCTTCAATTCTAAATCGCAGGACAGGTGCTGTGTTTTGACCAGAACCACAACATCTGCATCCGTTTCAGTGAGCCATGAACGAATGTCTCCATTTCTTATCTTCCGCTACAATCCTCCCACATTGATATAGGCAAAGCGCAGACGATCCCGTGGGTGAGACACCGTCAAGTCCTGGTAGCAAGCATTCCCTCGCTTCTTGAACTTGCCTCTTCTCACCTTCCAATACTGTCTCATGGCTTTTTGTATGATTATTCTCTCATCTTCTAACCTTTCTTTCATCAAGTCCCTTTCCTTCACCCATTCGAGACCAGACTCAGGAGAGTGCCTGATTTCAAACCATCTCTCACCACCATACAACCTTTTATACCCTAATATAAGTAGAGGAGGAGAAGAAGAAAAAGAAAAAGAAGAAGAAGAAAAAGAAGAAGAAGAGGAAGAGGGGGAGGAGAGGGGAGAAAAAGAATCCGAAAAAGAAGAAAAAGAAGAAGAGGACGATTTGGGAGGAGCATGTGAGGCAGCAGAGCAAAAGGAAGAAGAATCATTCAGAATATCACGATCTCTCCTTCGTTTCTTTCTCCTCCTTCTCTTGCTATATGGGATGAGGAGTGTTAAGGCTGGCATAAAAGAGAAAGGTCGATAAATAGGAGGGAGATCGCTTCACGGGGAAGAGGACTCAGAGTCAGAAAGGCGTGGCGATCCAGAAAAAGGGGACGGAAGGCCCTGTCCCCTCGAGCGAGAAAGCTCGTTAGATGATGGCGAAGGGCATGAAAGCAAAACTTCACTCGAGCTGCGATTCAGTGCAGGATCAGATCCTCTATCAAGTCCTAGCTCACTCTCATCATAAGCAAACAACGAGGAAGAGGAAGAAGACAAAAAATGCAAAGATGCAGAGAGAAAAGGTTCTTCGGCCATAGCAGATCCAGAAAGAGGAGAAAAAGAGGAGAGAGAAAGAGAGTTTATAGGATTTTAAACCTGCATGCATGCATTCAATGGGTCGATCAGGCCAGAATGGGGGAGGCATCCAGCTGGATGGCCCCCCTCCTTCCCAGCACAACTTGACAAATCTCGCGCGGCTCTATTTCTATTAATTCCTCCCCCCCTTCCTTCTTTCCCCCCACTGCCTGCCACCGAGGAATAAGAAGAAGAAGAAGAAAAAGAGGAAGAAGGAGAAGAAGAAGAAGGAAAAGAAGAAAAAGAAGAAGAAGAAGAAGAAGAAAAAGAAGGAGAAGGAGAAGAAGAAGAAGAAAAAGAAGAAGAAGGGTCGATCCGGTGGCCTGGCCTCTCCCCCCCCTCCCCTCCCTGTCCGTTGCCCCCCTCGTTCCTTCCCTTGCCGGGTCCAGCGGAAGAGGAAGAAAAGAAAAGAGCAGATGAAGAAGAAGAAGAAGAAGAAGAAGAAGAAGAAGAAGAGGAAAAAGAAGAAGATAAAGAGGAAGCGGAAGGAGAAGGGGAGGGAGAAGAAGAGGAAGAAGAAGAAGAAGAAGAAGAAGAAGAAGAAGAAGCAAAGGGGAAAGAATTTCCAAAAGAATTCTGACATTTGCCCTGTCTTCCTAGAGAACAGTTCCAGCAAGCCCTTTTGAGCTTAGCGCACTTACAGCGGTTGCAGGTGCTATTTGCAGCACAACTATATTTGCAGCACTGGGTCCCCTCCTCCTTCGACTTCTTTCTCCCTGAGGCGTTCGGAGGACCCGGGCCATCACCTCCTCTTTTGTTTTTTCCTTTTTCATTTTCTCCATTCCCTTTGAAGCTTCTTCCGTTACCCCCCTTTCCTTTTTCCCCCCGTCTATCTGTTTTTTTCCTCATCTCTTCATTTCCTTTCCCTCCTGTCTTCCCCGTTGGTTGGTTCTTCATCCCCCCCCCCACCCCAGTGAGAGAGAGAGGAAGAGGAAGTGAAAGAAAAGAAAAAGAAACATCGTATACATCTGTCACCTTCCATCCGATACCTTCTGCACTCATGTATTCTTCTTTATCCAAAGAAATGACATTGTCAGCTACTCCGAGAGGAGAGTGGCATGTATCGAGAGTCGATGCATCCAAGAGAGGCGAAGGTGTCCTACCTGTATGAATGTCATGTGTGATCGCTGGAGAAAATGGTATTCTATCATACGTTCAAGTCTATTGAGAAGGCCTCTCTTCTATGCATGCACGAGCCGAGCTTACTGTGATCGCATACTTTATTCCCTCCCTGCCCGCCCAGAAAGTCCTCTTCTATGTCCTCCCCTCCAAGTTGCTGCTTCTCCTCCCCTCCCTTGAACCCCCCACCCTAACTCTTTGGAGTTCCTGTCTCCAACAAATCCGGAAGTCTTTGGCCCCACCTCTTTCCAGAAAGCCATCTGCGAGTCCCTTTCCATGCCTCCCTGAAGTGTCTTCCTGTCTATCTCCCTCCGTCCTGCCGTGACCTGCACATAGGGGGAGGGGGGGGAAACTGTGTCTTCTCAGAAAAAGCATGAAGGGGAGCATGATCAGAAACCTTCCCTGCCCCACTGACCGGCATCGGATAGATCGTAGTTCCCCCCGGCCTATCCATCCCTTCCTCCCCCGTCCCCCCCAGTGTACATGTTTGCAGGCTGGCAGGACTTTTAAGCGAGAAGTGGGGGCAGGGGTATAAGAAGGTGTGTGGCCGAATCTGAGCTCGGCTCCAAGTTGCCCATCTAACTTACCCATCTACGGGTAGCAAGTGTATACATCAGGGGCACGCAAGGCCACTCCGGTGAAGGGGGAGAGATGAGCGGATTCAGTAGTGCACTCTTACGCATGCATGGACGGCTGAATCATAAAAGACTGATCGAGTTGAACCTAAAGTGTTACAGTATAGCCAGATGTGTTGTAGTATTGCGTAGAGGAATGGAAGGACCAAAGTAAGGCGGACATGCGAAGAACAGATCTCAAAATGCATTCTTCTCTATACACATGTTTTAGCCTATGTCAACTTGTCAAATGCTTAAACCAGATATGTAGAATAAAACGTTTTTTATAAACTACTACTATATAGGTCTAGATATGATGATGATGATGATGATGTATGAGGTTAAAGCCGGTGAGCCGTATAAGCTCCGGCCATATAAATGATTCCTAAGATGAATGATCATGCTCTGTTATGTACCACTGTGATGTTGACGTCGTGCCGTACTAAATTTTCCTGCTATGTCCATCTGTCATGGAACTTGAATACGATGGATGCAGACAGTAATATTAATGCATTTCATTTCAATCAACAGTTCAACTCTAGAGGCATGTATTGACCTCAACCACATATGACCTCTCCATGTCTTCCCACGACCTTACCTTATCTATTGGAGCGGTTGATTGTCACTCCGTCTATCCGAGTACTACCGCTACCGTTGCCCCTCCCTCGACGCTCACTGTTCGCACCTCTCCCCTGGTGCCCCGCAGGCACCCGCTGGCTATTCTATGGTGCGCTGCCTGCATTCTTGCCCTCATGTATGCGCACACCAGGGTGCGTCCCACATCGTCCCACATAGTGGTTATGGCCTGGCATGCCCCGGCCAGGCACCTCGCTCATGCACGTGTGGGCGCGGGGGCCACGGCTGGATCAACCCTAAACGGCAGAATTATTGTTTCTGCTTGCTCTTCACTCAGATCGATCCACACTGGTTGAAACCTCTTTTCTTTTCTAGCCCTATGTGACAGTCCTTGGACTTAATACGACCGATGCATCTCCATTCATCATGTGACCTTATACGTAAGCTGCTAGCTTAGAACACATCATGCTCTATATTCATGATAATGGTTCTCAACGACTTCTCGTATCGAAATTATTCTTTTCTTTAATTATATATGGACCACGGTACTTACATATTTTGGATGAGTTCAACGCATGCCTTAGTACACGTATAATTCTAGGCGTTTCAGACGCCGTTTCTGATGATGATGCATTGAATTTTTTGGCCTGCAGCGAATTTGAGAAAAATAAACTTATATATGCGATCACTGTCCATCAGTAGTTCCATTTCATCACTGCGGCACTACATCACGCACGTACATGTGGAGGGGTGAGTGTCTGGAAACATCCTATCAGAGGAGTATTCAAGAAGCAAACGTGCGTACCCTTTAGTGGTCACCCCAGTCGATCCATCGGGTTTTCAGGAAAACAGACAGAAAACGGCAGGCGAAAAAAACTCCCCAGGCAGAACCGTCTGTCTGTGAATGTGTAGAAGAGAGCGGAGCAAAGGCAAGAAGACCAGCAAGGAAAGTTCCTCTCCTCCTTGCGTACGTCCCTGTGTGTGTGGATGAGGATATGTGGGTAGACGCGTGCGGGCACTCGAGTGTGTGTGGATGAGCATATGTGGGTACACGCGTGCGGGCGAGTGTGTGTCTGTACAAGAGACCGCCGCACTCTTCTCCCTCCCTCCTCCAAATCGAGACACACAAAAGGATAAAAGGGCAGTGGAGGCGAATGAAGACGAAAGGGGGATATCTGATCTCTCTGCTTCTGTCTCAAGAGCTAGAGAAAATGTGCAGAAGCTCCCATCCCAACGTCCCCTTTATTACGGGGACCGCCCTCCTCCCTCTAAAAAGGCAAAACCAGCAGGGAGACCTCCAAGCAGACACACGCGCACTATGCAGCCAACCCGTCTCCCTGTGCCTGTGTCTCCCCCGCCGCCTCCCTCTCAAACAGCACCAGCGCCGTCCCCCAGAGACGGGACCCGATCGACGACAGACACCCCGACCCGGCCACACCGGAACCCGAGGAGGTCCCGCATCGGGCAGCGATCTGACAGACAGACAGACAGACAAACAAACACGGACAGACAGACAGACAGACAGATAGACAGACAGATGGACAAACAGACAGGCAGACAGACAGACAAACAAACACAGACAGACAGGCACAGGCACAGACACAGACACAGACAGACAGATAGACAGACAGGCACAGACACAGACACACACAGACAGGCAGACAGACACAGACAGACAGACAGACAGACAGACAGACACAGACAGACAGACAGACACAGACAGACAGGCACAGACAGACAGGCACAGACAGACAGGCACAGACAGACAGGCACAGACAGACACAGAGAGGCAGACACACAGACAGGAAGAGAAGGAACAGCAGAGGGGACAAACAATGCAAGAATGAAGGAGAACAACAAATTAATGCGAAAGAAAGGCGTCGCATGACTGACAGCAGCGATATGCAGGAAAGAAAGTGCTCCTTGGAAGGTCAGAACAAGAAGGGAGGAAGGAAGGATGCCAACAGAGGAACACACGAGAACAAAGAATGCATTGAAGGATCACACAAAACAACAGAGAACGAAACCGAAGCCCCTGCCATGCAGTAGATTGATGGATTCTCCTCAGTGATCAATCTGCGTGTTGAAAAAGAATGCCCCGAAAGGAGGCACTGACACACTGGAAAAAAAGCCTTCCTGCGAACGAATATTCTGTGCACCCACCTCGTTTGTTTTCATTCGTCCCTCTCCCTCCCTCCCTCCCTCCCTCCCTCCCTCTGACCGACCTCAATGATCCGGGTGCTGTGGCTGCTCAGCGCCTCCAGTCCCGTCACACTCGCCAGCGTGACCAGAGAGGATGCCGTCACCGACAGAGCGGCCAGGGCTCCTGTCGAGTCCACCCCTGTCTCCAGCGCATCAGCCGCAGCGTTGAGGTTCGCCTGTCTGGATATCCTGACCATCGTTGACATTTCTGATTCGATTTCTCTTCTCTGCCTCTCCCTTTTCTCCTTGTTTTCCCTTTGCTTCTCTTTTCGCTTCATTTCCTCCTCTTTGCGCTTCATTTCCTCCATATCTCTTTTGATCATCAAAGCAGAGGGGGGCAAATCCCCTCCTTCCCCGTCAAGGTCCATCGGCACAGGACCGCCCCATCCTCCTGTCGGGGAACCCCCAGGCATCATCAGGCGTCTCCTTTTCGGTGTGCCCTCTTCTTCTCTCATGATCTCCCTTTGCCTTTCGATCACTTCCCTTGCCAGCTCCTCCTGTTCCCTCTGCAGATCCCTCTTCTCAAACGCCAACGCTTTCTCCAACTTGTTCATCTTCTTCTGTCGGAACGACAACGCCTGGGGGATGCCGTCCCGGTACAGCTTCCCGAGAAGAAATGCCGCAAAGTCCAACAGACGACTGATCTGCACGCACGCACACACGCACGCACGCGCACGCGCGCACACACGCACCGACACACACACACACACACACACACACACACAGAGAGAGAGAGAGAGAGAGAGACGAACAAGAACACGTACACACATTCAATACACAGACACACGGACACACGGACACACAGACAGACAGACAGACAGACAGACAGACACACAGGCACAGAGGCACACGTGTACACTCACAAACTTACACACTTACACTTACACTTACACTCTCTCTCTCTCTCTCTATCTCTCACACACACACAAATGCACAAATGAAAAAGAGGAACACGTAGCCACCAAAGTAGAAATTCATTCTCAAACGAACGGACGAAAGAAAGAAAGAAAGACAGACAGACAGACAGAAGGAAGGAAGGAAGGAAGGAAAGAAGGAAAGAAAGAAAGAAAGAAAGAAAAAAATAAATAAACAAATAAATAAATAAGGAAAGAAAGAGAGAACGAAAGAAAGAAAGCAAAAAAGAAAGAAAGACAGTAAGAAAGAAAACAAGAAAGGAACGAAGCGGCATGCCAAACTGCCAAAATGACTCCCTGTGAGCCTACCCGACTGACTGACTGCCCGTGTTACTGCCTGCTTGACTGACCACGGGTGAAGGCGCAGAGAC
Source organism: Chromera velia (assembly GCA_018398765.1). NCBI lineage: Eukaryota > Chromeraceae > Chromera > Chromera velia. Next base: position 71,494 of record JAHBMJ010003327.1, on the reverse strand, counting down.
GTCCGAACGCGGGAAGAGGAAGGCAAGGACCTTTTCGGGCACCGCCCCGTTCTCCGTTTCCGTCTCCGCACGTGCGGCGGCGCATGCGGAGAAGATGCCATGGATAAGGGAGAGTGCCGCTGCAAAGAGAGGGGGGCGCATGCGGAGAAGATGCCATGGATAAGGGAGAGTGCCGCTGCAAAGAGAGGGGGGCGCATGCGGAAAAGATGCCATGGATAAGGGAGAGTGCCGCTGCAAAGAGAGGGGGGAAATGCAGGGAAAGAAACACAGACCGACAGAGAGTGGGGGGCAAGGGGGAGGAAAGGCAGAATGCTCAATCAAGGACGCCACCCCATGCGTCAAAAGCGAGAGCTCAATTTGCACGCTTCCGAAAACAGTACAAACAAACCCTCGTGCTCTTTCTTGCCTTCCTATGACCTCCCTCCTTGACACTGCCCTCCCTGAACAGCCAGCCTCTCATTTCTCTCTCAAGGAAGGAAGACCAAGTTCTCACTGGCAACATGCAAACGTGTTCTGTTCACAATGATTATACGCAAACAACTTGTCTTCGCGTATGTCAATCCACTGAGAAGAAAAAGCCGTCACTCAGTCAGTCAGTCAGTCACCTTTCGTCAACCGATCGTCCACGTCTCGCTCTGCCTGCCTACGTGCATTCATTCTCATATGTATGAATTCTGTATGTATGTATGAAAGTGAAAGCACCCACCTTTCGTCAACCGATCGTCCACGTCTCCCTCTGCGTACGGGTGATTTTTCGGGAGGGCCCACGGGCTCTGCACTCTTCGTATCTGGTTCAAGTTATCCTTCTCTTTCTTTTCCTCCTTCTCCTTGTTCAGACTGCTGTCCTCTCCTTCGGGCTCTACGGCCGAAGACGAGGAGGAAGAAGAAGAGGAAGATGATGAAGAAGGGGCGTCTTCCCTCTGCTGCAGCGTCTCTCTCTGCTTCTCCTTCATGCTCTCAAATCTCTCCACAGTCCCAAAAAAAGCCAAAGGAGCCGAGGATCCCTCTGCCCCCGCTTCTGCACCCGAGGGAAGGCCCGGGAGAAGGCAGGCGGCCGTCGCTGCGAGGAAGCCAAGCTCGGAGGGGAGAAACGCCTGCAGCGGGGAGAAGGGAGGGGAAGAGAGTGTGGGGGGGGAGCGTCAAACGACATACGTACGCAATTACAAGCATGAAGAACACAGCTGCAAGTCTATGCAGAAATCGGAAATACCTGCAATCCCATCATACGTCAACAAACGATCAAACTAGTCTGCTTCATGCAACCTCGTTTATTTTTTCTGCTTCTCTTAATTTCTTCGAATCTTTGCATGCCCCTGCCCCCTTCTGTAGCCCCTCCCCCCTTTTTGGTTCCTCTTTCGTTGCTAGATCGATCTGAGGGCGAGAACGAGAGAACGGATGACAAAGAGAAAACACAAAACTCCGTGGAGAGGTAGAGGGCCGAACGAAAAAATGCCAACTGGGAAAAAACAGACAGAGGGAAACAGGGAGGGAGGATAAAGCAGAAAGAGGAACACGCACACACACACACACACACACGCACACACACACACACACACACACACACACACAAGTGTGTGTGTGTGTGTGTGTGTGTGTGCGTGCGAGACAGAAAGAGAGAGAGACAAAGAAAGACCAGACCGTACACACGCACCAGACGATAACCGACCGACCGACCGAAGAGTCAGATTCCAAAAGGACAGACGCCATCTCGAGAAGCTCTGCCATCACGGAGCGTCCTGAACGGTGCATGCACTCATGGGTTTCAGGAAGGAAAAAAAAAAAAAGGACAGACGCCATCTCGAGAAGCTCTGGCATCACGGAGCGTCCTGAACGGTGCATGCACTCATGGGTTTCAGGAAGGAAAAAAAAAAAAAAAGGACAGACGCCATCTCGAGAAGCTCTGGCATCACGGAGCGTCCTGAACGGTGCATGCACTCATGGGTTTCAGGAAGGAAAAAAAAAAAAAAGGACAGACGCCATCTCGAGAAGCTCTGGCATCACGGAGCGTCCTGAACGGACGAACGAACGAACACCAAAGAAGAGGAAGAGGAACAGAAACAGTTGGCAAAATAAGACACGGGACTCGAGGAATAGTAGAAGGGGTGGGATGCTTGCACGCACAGCAACACACGTGTGAACGAAGAAACATGTCAAGTCTCCACCCATACCCCTAAGCACACATACACAAACACGCACACGAACTTGCACTCACACGTCCACAGATACGGGCACAAACACGCAGATAAACAGACCTAAGCCATACAAACAAAACAAAAGTCACTCCCCCTCTGCATCCAATCCTCTCCTGACTGACTGACTGTTCTCCTCCCACTGGTCATCCAGGCACACACACGCGTGGTGCCATCCGTTCTCCGACTGCCCTCCTGGCCCCAGCCGCTCCACGAGTACACAAGAGAGCACGGAGTGCGCTAAGCTCGCAAACGCCCCTCTGCACTCCTCCACGACACTGCGAGAGGCCCCCGCGGCCTGGGGGACTCGGAGCCAGTCACGGAGAGCCATGCCGAGCCCAGACGCGCTCTCCCACACCCCGGCAGTCAGGTCAGTCAGGCCTGAGGTCCACGCGACGCACAGTGGGAGGATCGGAGACGGATCCGGCAGGGGCAGCAGGAGACGGGGCCCGTCCTGCGGCTATACCAAAGAACACAAAAGATGGTGTGCGAATATTCACACAGACACGCGGGCACAGATATTTCTGCACTGCCTCCCGTACATAATGCTGCGTACGTGACGACGAGGCATTTCTGGGCGCTCAGAATAAATTGACACAAACAGATTACACACAAACACGGAAGATCGATCCACACATTCTGATTCTGTCTGGCCGAACGCCGTCCTTTCTCCATCTAGTCTGATCCTCTCAACACCAGACAGTTTCTTTCTTTCTTTCTTTCTTTCTTCCTTCCTTTCTTTCTTTCTTTCTTTCTTCCTTTCTTTCTTCCTTCCTCTTTCTTTCTTTCTTTCTTCCTTCCTCTTTCTTTCTTTCTTTCTTTCTTTCTTCCTTTCTTTCTTCCTTCCTTCCTTCCTTCTTTCCTTCTTTCCTTCTTCTTTTTTTCTTTCTTTTTTTCTTTCTTTCTTTCCTTCCTTCCTTCCTTTCCTTCCTTCCTTCCTTCTTTTTTTCTTCTTTTCTTCCTTGCTTCTTTCTTTCTTTCTTTCTTTTTGTTTGCATATGAAAATCTATCAGTCACATCCCACAAGGAAGGAAGGAAGGTCAAAGAACCCGACCCACCCACCCACCGACCCACCGAGGCAGATGATCCGGCACAGCACAGGGCAGAGAGCGTCTCGACAGCCAGGCGGACAGAGACGCCAAAGGCCCTTCTCCCCCCCCCGTCTCCACCTGCCTCTGCCTCTGCTGCCTCATATGCCCAATCCAAATCTCCATCCTCCTCCTCCTCCTCCTCACCTCCCCTACCTCCGAAGAAAGCCCCCGACCCCCCTCTCGCCTCAAGGACAGCCTCCACCAGAACGATCTGCAAAGCACCCAAAAGCCTCGAAGCACCCTCTGAATAGCCTTTCTGCAGTCCGCTGGCTGAGGAGGAGGAAGACGATGAGGAACTGGAAGAGGAGAGGGAGAGACTGCAGGAGGAGGACCGCGCGGTGCCTGCAAGAACAACAACAAGGTCAGTCAGCCAGTCAGGCAGTCAGTCAGTAATCGGCAAGATGACGTACTCTCTCTCTCTCTCTCTCACACTCTCTCTGTATGTGTGTGTGTGTGTCTGTGTACGTGAGTTTTCATGCCTGTCTGGCATCTTGCAAGAACCTCTGTGCAGACGAGGCACCTCTCAGTCAAGAGGTGACACACAGAGAGGAACACAGAGAGAAGAGAAGAGAGTCATTCAAGGAGGGATCACCACATCTTTCTTCATTTTTCTCCAAGCCTTTTCTATTCCGTTGTTCATTTCATGGACCCAGAACCCCAGAAAGGAGGGAGGAAAGGAACGAAAGAACAAAGAAACGCCACACATATTTCTTTATTTGCATCAGAAAGGAATTCCTTCCCGTTGCTGTCTGTGCTCACCCTTGGGTCGGAAGAACTCGCTGTTCGTCGGGATGGAGGCCAGGATTTACTTTCATACAGAATTCTTTTTCTGTATGAAAGTTAAAAAAAAAAAGAAAAAGAAAGTGCTCACCCATGGGTCGGAAGAACTCGCTGTTCGTCGGGATGGAGGCCAGGAAACGGACCGCTCCCAGGAGCGCCGCGGTCGCCTCCCATCTTTCTTCCTTCCCTCTCCTCCACGCCTCCGCTTTGTCTTCCCCTTCATCATCTCCCGTTGTTGTTGGGGAGGCAGTGGCGGAGGGAGCAAGGGAGCGCTCCAGGGCAGTGCCAATGATGGCGATGAGCGGAGGGTACTGCACACGAGGAGGGGGGAAGGCGGAGGGGGGAAAAGGAGGAGACCAGAGACACAGCAATAGCGACACACGTACAGGCACGCACAGAGAGAGAGAGAGAAGAAACCCGGATCTAGAAGCAAAAAGAAAAGAAAAGGAAGGAAGGAGGAAAACTACTGTACGTCATCTCTTCATCCATCCGTCCTGCCTCAGCGTATATATGTTCCTCCGACTGCCTCTGACGGATGTCTACCACGCTCCCTGTTATTCCTTCAACTGATCAGTCAGTCAGTCAGTCTATCTGTTTGTCTGCGGCGGAAGAGAAAGTGAGGAGAGCAAACGAAAAACCACGGACAGGACAGTATGCATGTGCCCCTCTTTTATTTTCTTTACACGGAGAGCTACAAAGAGACAGACAGACATACAGAGAGACAGACACAAAGACAAACGCACACACGCAAACACGGACACACAGACAGACAGACTATTCTTTTCTTCATGAACACAGACAGACAGACAAACAGACAGACCCTCTGGAGTTCTCCAGCCGTCGCGTATGCCCCGAGGTCCTCTGGCCCCCCCCCCTCTTCCACCACGTTGACGATCTGGGTGGCCAGGGTGTTGCGTCTGTCCCGATCTTTGCCCTCAGGGTCTATCTTGGACATGTGAGCAGTCGCACGCAGCACAGCGACAGCCTCCGCAGAACGGCGCGACAAAATCAACAGAGCTGCAAAAAGATCAATCAATGCAAGCAAGTCAACGAGAGGCAGCCAGGCAGGCAGAGAGGCAGGCAGACAAAGGTTGCAACAGGTGAATTTAAGGGGTTTGAAAGAGAAGAGAAATTCCTTTCCCCCCCTCACATGTATCGTCGCCACTGCCTTCTTGTAGCCTTACTACAGATGAAAGAAAACGCAAGCAAGGGATGGAAAGGGAAGAAGATCCGGGGAGAAGCCGTACGTGTAGGAATGACGGTGTTTTGCTTTCTTTATCTGCTTTCTCTTACGAAATGGTGAGTGCCGTCTTCTTGTATTGTCTTTTCCCCTTTCTCTTTCGTCGCCTCTCCTCTTTCTTTTTTGCATGTCGGCGTTTGCATGTCTTTTCTTCTTGTGAGCTTCTGAATTCTGCTTTCTTTCCGCATTTTGTCTTCTTGTCTGAATTTGTTGTCTCTTCTCCCTTTTACTCTCTTCAAAGTCCCCCCCGCCCTTCCCTTCCCTCCCCTTTCTAGTTTTGTCAACTCAACAACTTCTCTTCTCTTCTGTCTGACCGTTGACGGCAGCAATCAGATCCCGTCTCCTCTCTCACTCTTTCTCTTCTCTTCTGTCTGACCGTTGATGGCAGCAATCAGATCCCGTCTCCTCTCCCTCTCTTTCTCTGCTGACAGAGGAGCGTTCTTTCTCTTCTCTTCTCTTCTGTCTGACCGTTGACGGCAGCAATCAGATCCCGTCTCCTCTCTCACTCTTTCTCTTCTCTTCTGTCTGACCGTTGATGGCAGCAATCAGATCCCGTCTCCTCTCTCACTCTTTCTCTGCTGACAGAGGAGCGTTCTTTCTCTTCTCTTCTCTTCTCTTCTGTCTGACCGTTGACGGCAGCAATCAGATCCCGTCTCCTCTCCCTCTCTTTCTCTGCTGACAGAGGAGCGTTCTTTCTCTTCTATTCTCTTCTGTCTGACCGTTGACTGCAGCAATAAGATCCCGTCTCCTCTCCCTCTCTTTCTCTGCTGACAGAGGAGCCGAGAAGGGCAGGGCCGCCATCAGGTGAGCACCCAGAGAGGCCAAGTCGGTCACCACTGCACCCATTCATTTTCATACAGATGTATGTATATCTGTATGAAAAAGAATGATGTATGAAAATGACAGCACGCAAAGAGGCCAAGTCGGTCACCACTGCACGCACGCAACCACGTCACTCCATGCACTCACTCACATGCAGGAAGGGAAGGGAAGGGAAGGGAAGGGAAGGGAATGGAAGGCACACATGGGGGCATCGATACCGAGAAAGGGAAGGGAAGGCACACATGGGGGCATCGATACCGAGAAAGGTATGCGGACAGACTATGTCGACTTTTGCTTTCCTTTTTATCTTCCAGACAGACTATATGGTTTCTTTCCCTCCAGACAGACAGACAGACAGACAGACAGACTATATCGTCTTTCTTTTCTTTTCACTTCCTTTCACACAGACAGACAGAAAACAGACAGACAGACAGACAGACAGACAGACAGAAAGAAACACAGACATGCAGAGAGGGGTCATCAGTTTCTTGACAAAACAAAAAGAAAGACTTCAGTGGTCATGAAACAAACCAACGTGGCCTTTTGAGCGGATCATCATTTCACCGCCGATCGAAGTGTTCTTTCCCCATTTTTTCTCAGGCAGGCAGTCTTTTCTTTTACCTACCACCTTTTGAAGGTCCTTCCTTCCTTCCTTTCTTCCTCTTCCTTCCATTCCGTCACTTGTTCGGTCAGGCAGACCCTCCCTTCTTCTCTCCCCCACGCATGCATTTTCTTCGGAAATCAACTGGCCAGATTGAAACAGACAGAAAAAAACAGACAAGGAAGGTTCTACTTAATTGTCAGCAGCAAGACCGGAGTCGAGAAAAGATTGATTCGGGTCATGACGAGAAAGGACCAAAAGAATTGCGAGAGAAAAGGGAAGCAAAAGTGAAACGAAAAAAAAAAAAAAAAAAAAACGAACGAAGCCCTTGGGAGGAATAACGGACCTTTCTCTTTCTGTTTCTCCATTTCCACGTAGCTTGTGTGACCGTTTTCTTTCTCTTTCTCCTGCTCCCACTCCCGCGTTTTTTTGTTTCTGGAAACGAGGCGGACTGTCCGCATCAAAAGACGCACGGCCTCTTCCATTTCCTCTGCAGAGCACAGGGTGTCCACAACCGGGTTGCTGTTGGGGGGGGGCATGGGACCTTCCGCCGCCGGACCCCTTGCCGGTCCTTTGTTTTGCGTCCCCGCCGGGGTCTGCTGTCCGGCGGAGGCTTTTCCTTTGCCCCCACTTGCCGGGGTCTTTGCTGCACTCGCGTTGCCCCCCTGCCCTGGAGACGCTGTAGGAGGCCCCGGGGTTTGCAGGAGCGTCTGCTGATGCTGCTGTGACTGGAGTCCCCCCCCCCACTGTGAGCCTGAGGCTGCGGCCATCTGGTTTCTGATTCGTTCCTCTGAGGTCATGCCGGGGCCCTGCCCTCTGTCTCTTTTCTGCTGCTGCGTCTGAAGAAACCGCTGAGCAACGGCAGAGGCGGACCCCCGAGGCCGACTTAGGGCACGGCCCCGGGTGGCCGGGGTCTGCTGCACTGCTGGGGACAGGGAAGGTCGGGGGGCCAGAGAGGAGGCCGCAGCCCCCCCTCTGCCCCCTCTCTGTGAGGGCGGTGGGACGCCGAGGGCCCTGTAATGCGCTACTCTGTCTTTGTATTCCTCTTCGGGGTCCGAGTGGAATTCCTTCTCTAAGGGTGTGATGTGCCGGTTCCACAGGAACTTGAGGTAGCTCTCCAGCTCCTTCTCGGTCCTCTTTCCGTCATCAATTTCTGCCGCCTGAACGCTCTGTGCCAACTTAATCCACTTCCCACTTTTCCTCATTCGGATCCCCCCTCCCAATTCCCGCCCATGTTTGTACACAGCGTAGAGGTCAAGAGGGTCTTTGCGGTCTCTGAGTCTCTTCACGTCCTCGTGACTTGAATTGGGGTTACTCTTGAACAACTTCTTCCAGAAATCGTCCTCTTCAAAGACCACAAAATTGGAGAAAGAGGCCGAGGGGGGGGAGGGCGTCGAAGGAGACGGCCCGCCTCCACCTGCTGCTGGGGCTGCCCCTCTTGACATTTTCTTTCTTCTTTTTTCCTGCGTCTCTCTGGCCCCTGCTGTCTTTAGGGCTTGTTCAAATGATCACCAGTCAGAAATCCAGCGCTCTTCAGAAACAAGTGAGAAAATCCAAAATGTCCCGGGAGTGTACGAAATTAACGTACTGGCGGGGAAGAAGAAAACCCGTGAGAGAGTCTAACTGACAAAAAACGAGAGGCTGAAATTCTTCATGGACGGGAAGAAGAGGCAAAAATGTTCAGATGCTACATGGTGATCCTCACATAGGGCCACTTCGGAAATCTTCGGAATGCATATACTTCAGAGAGAGAGAAAATTGATCGAGGCAGAAGGGATCTCGATCGAAAGGAGCCTGATCACCCCCCTTGTCCTATTTGGAACCCCTACTGTTTTTGGCGGCGGCGTCCAGAGCTCGCGGGCCCAAATCAAACAACCCCGGGGGTTTTTGCGGCGGCGGCCCGACCTCCCAACAAAACCAGGGTTCGTTTTGAGCGGTCGACTCTGCCGTCTCCAATTGCCGTCTCCAAGTCACGCTGAAAGAATATGATACTTCAATCAACTCAATGGACTCATGCTCAGCGCCCAGCTGTTCTTTACTGTCATACTCTACTTGCTTGCAGGGTTGGCGGGAGCTTTGCTATCCTGGTCTGTCCTGTCCATTCTTTCCTTGTCTGGTATGGTCTGCATTGGAATTTCTGGTGATTTTGGTAGTTCATGCCTCACCCAAACCGTCTCGTGCATTGTCTGACAGAGTCCCCTTAAGGTGGTTGTTTTTTTTTAACTCGAAAACATGCCTGGTGATTCTTGAAATGGCGGGGAAGAGCCTCCT
>JAHBMJ010003327.1:0-57500 GCA_018398765.1 Chromera velia | reverse complement strand
TTGCTTTCCGGGGCCATCCGAGTGTGTATGTCAATGAAAAATGTTTGCTTTGACGAACGGTTGGAACCAGCTCAGAGATGCTCAAAGCTGTTAACCATCCGAGAACTGGTTGAAACTTTCAGAATCTGCTCAAAGTTTGTTCGGATCCTTTTCACTTGCAAGAAAGAGGTGCGATCTGACTTAACTTATCGAAAATGGGCTCACTGGTAGACTAGTCTCCTCTAGAGTCTCCTGAAGTCCTTTCTTTCCTGAAGGGTCTTGAAGAAGTGGAAAGTACTTTGCGCCACTTTACAAAGACTTTCGAGTCAAGGAGGCACACTCTGGCCGCAGTGCTCAAGTCTTCCTTGGCGCGGGAGGCAAGAGACGGCAATGGTGGTTCAGAAACTTCACGTTGGCCTTCTCCTCAAGATCGTGCCTCTCTCGCACGTCTGATGGAGCTGTTAAAAGAATTCAAGTCATCTGTTTGCACAGAGTTGGCCCAGATCACTAGCAGGAACTACAAAATGGATTTATCCCCCTTTTTTGATACGCACACGAATGTTGCACAAGAGATCACCAAATTTCGGGCGGTTGAACTGAGCACTATTGAAAAAGCTCTGAACAGTTTCACTCAGACGGGCATAGGGAGAGATTTCTGTCTCCTGCTGCGCGCCGGGGCGGATGTTGAGGGTATGGGGAGAGCCTCAGGGGGGAGTGCGACGCTTGGGAAGAGGCTTCTTCTGTCAAAGGCTGTGTCGCAAGGGAACGTGAGAGCAATGAGAATGCTTTTGGAAGACGGGGGCGCTGTTGTACAGACTTCCGCTCCCAATCAGACTATTTGTGAGAGCGCCGTTGCAGCTTCTTCAAGTTCCATGCAGACGGAGAGCTTAGTGGAGAAGGCGGTCTCCACAGGGAATTTGGAAGCGGTGAAAGTGCTGGTTCATGCTAGCGGGAAGAATCTGATTAGGCCGCGGGTTTTCGAGAGGGCAGTTAGTGAGCAGAGGTGGAGGATCTTCAGATACCTTCTCAAAGTCTCCCGGCCACAGCCGCATGAGAGCGGTGATGCGCCGACCCCGCCCCTAGGAGGCAGAGCAGAGAATTGGGAGGGGGGCTCCCTTATTATCCTCTGCAGCGCTCCCCAGGGTCCCGGGCGGTTGGAGGCTGCGGCCTTGTTGGTGCAGGAGGGGGCGAATGTTCATCGTATCGCCGGTGGAAGAGGAGTTACATTGCTGCATAAGGCGGCTTTCCGGGGCCTTGTGGGTCTTGTTCGTCTTTTACTTGATTGGGGTGTTGATAAAGAGGCCGTGGACGTTACTGGAAAGTCCGCACTCACCTATACGGTCCGAGGGCTCCAGCAGGAAGTTGTGGAACTCTTGCTGACCCTAGGTGCCGACGTGAACGAGAGAAGTCGGAACAACCAGGGGGCTGAGAGGCTAACCCCCCTCCACCAAATAGGTCATGGGGGCTGTGGGTTTGATGAGGGTGTCACCGCACCAAGCTACGGGCCTGAGGATCAAGCGATTGCTGAGGTGCTGGTTAGGTGGGGGGCAGAGGTGGAGGCGCTGGACTCGCAGGGGCGGTCAGCTCTCCACAGAGCAGCTGAGTACGGTTCGTTAGAATTGGTTGAGTACCTGATTGATCGGGGAGCAGATGCGGGAAGGAGAGATGACGAAGATGCGCTTCCCCTCCACTGGGCTTGTGAAAGTCGTCCGCCTGCTTTTTGACACCGGCTACTTTTTTGGTGTCCCCCGGACAGACAAGCGTGGCCGCACTCTGTTGAAGACGGCTAGGGAGTTCCGCTTATTTCGAGAGGAAACTTTGCCGGTTGTTGAGTTTTTGAAGAAAAGGGACCGTCGAGTGGAAATGCGGTGGCGGCCGGGTCAGTAGTTTTCTGAGTTCATTCATCTTTGGGATCTTTTTTTTTTTGCCTTTTTTTCATGTTGAGTGGAGCAAGTTTAAGGACATCGGAGCGTCCGGTAAGTTGGTGCCTCTGATGCCTCTGAGCTACAACAATTGTACGAATTCGAGCAGTACTTTTTAGAGAGAGAGAGACCCGCGCGCGCAAACTTTGATTTTTTATTTCTTTTTGGTTCGTTCATTTTCTGCCTCATGCATCCCCTTCCTCTTTTCTGGTGTGAGCTCGATAAGATTTGACGTCACACTTAATTATTCATTGCCGCCAAACGTTTGTTTTTCTTTTCGAAGTTGATCGATGCATGGCCGGCTCCTCTGGTCGTTTTATGTCGTTTTCTGTTGGAAGCGGGGCTGGCGGTGGGAAAGGGGGATTGGGAGTAAGAGCTCGAAGAGGGGAGTAATTTCAAAGAGAGAGAGGGACAGAGAGAGACCAGTTGAATTAAAGCCGCGTCAAAATTTTATGCAAGCAGCGTAGGAAGGAAATGCATGAAAGGAAAATGCATGTTGGAACACGGCATGGTACTTGCATCAATTGAGGTTACTAGGGAGGTTGACCTTAATTCTTTTATTCTCAAATTGAATCTAAATGAGTCAAACTGCCTCGAATGATGGTTTACATACAGCCAGGAATTTAGAAGAATTCGGACAGGAATTTAGAGGAATTTAGCTAGGAATCTAAAGAAATTTAGAGATTTTTTGATTGTACGGCTTGCCTAGTCAGACATACAAACTCCCGGTAAAATGCTATGAAACTACTAGGTAGATTGGGGAACATGCCTAGTAGACCGGGGGGTCTTCTAGGCAGTCTACCTGGGGTCTACCAGGCAAGTGCCTAGTGACTCCTAGGGAGCTACCGGGCAAACACTAAAACATTCCTAAGCACTATCTAGGTAAGTTCCTATCCTATCCTAAGCAAGCTTAGACAAAGAGTTCTTTGAAAAAACGGTGTTAGATAATGATATTTATATAGAAATAATCATAATATGATTTTAGAGCATTAAGAATCAGCATGCAAAATATTTTTTCAAGGCAACCTCCAAGGTGTTTTGCCCAGAAACAAACCCATTAGCCATGCATAGCCCAAGCCACAGTCGTTGAGGCTTGGGCAGTAGCTGCAATCCCTCCCCTTCCCCTTCTCCGTCCCCTCACACCCTTGTTGGTAGTCACCCCCTTAGAGCGTTCTCGCCCTGTAGGTGCCTCTACCCCCCCCTCCCCTCTCCATGTCTACCACCCCCCCCTCTCCACAGTTTTCCTTCTCTCCCTTCACTGCCCTTGGCTAGAAGCAGACCCATTGGCCAAAGCCTGCGGACAAATGGTGGATTGGCTTTGCGAAGCGCCTCCGAATGACTACTTGGTGCAGTTTTGGCGAGCTTCGCACATTAAAACGCTCAAAGCGGCCTTGCCAGAGTTTCATGTTACAAGATGGTCTGCTGTTACTCGGTTTTTGGAAAGCATAAAAACCTTAACAGAGGCTGATAAGGTGCTCTTCAGCTCTCCTGAATACTACAAGTCAGAGCTTCTCGATGAAGGAGCAAGGGCAGAGCGAGATGAAGACATGCCTAACCAAGCGCAGGCATGACATTCCTGTAAATATTCATCAATTAAATATTTTTACTTACGTTTTTAAAGTTGAAAACTCAGCTAATGTTATCTAGAAAAACTGAAGATGTTGCTAAGAGACTGCCTAGGATAAGATAGGAACTTGCCTAGATGGTACCTAGGGTCTACTAGGCACTTGGCAATGCCTGGGAGACCCCTAGGGTCCACTAGGCATGTATCCTAAATCTCCTAGGCATTCCTTCGAATATGCCCAGACTTCCCTAGGGTTATCCAGGCAGTATTCCTAGGAGTTTGTATGTCTGACTAGGCAAGCTGTGTGATTGATTGATTGATATGTTCCACCCTAAGGCCTTTCCGCTATATCTATCTGTCGCCAGAGCTACAGAGACAGGAATTTAGTATATAATTTCTGGGTGCCGCGCATTAAAAAAAAAGTTGGAGAGGCCTAATTTTTTTTTTTTTAATTTCTTTATTTCTCAGTTTATTTCAAGTTTCTCCAAAAGAAAAAAAATATCTTTCGACTCTTAAACTTACTTTTCTACATGGGATATATACATGACTTTTGATATTAACAAAAAAAAAGTTGGGGAGTCATAATTTTTTTTCTTTGAATTTTTTTTTTTTTAATGTACGGCGCCCAGTATAATTTTTGGTTTTATATTTTTTATGAACTATATAATTAAGCAGATATACAGGATCGATCGAACATTCACTCAATGTGCATGCCACTGCACTGGCATGGCTAGCACGCATGAAGAAATCAAAGAATCTGATCTGGTGCCTCCAATACCTTTCTCGCTTTTTCCGCATCCTGAGAAGCTCGGAGCTAGAGGTAATTTTCAAAAAAAAAAAAAAAATATGGTCTCCAGAGCAGATTTATTATTTTTTTTTTTGCTTTTCAATGATGACCTCCATCAAGACATGATAAGTATATGCAACACCTTGCAAGACATGATGTAATCAGCCACTTATAGAGAGGAGGCGGGCGTGCATTGGTCGGCCCGACTTGGCCGGTCCTGTGCTGCTGCGTTGGCTATCGGTACAGCGCAGCTTGAGACATTATGGAGACGGAGAAAATGCATGCGTCAATCCATGTTGTGAAATTGCTTAGTGAAATACTCAGGGTGATTCGATGAAATAACTCTCGATCGATAAGAGCAGAAGCCGGACAAACATCTTGCATTATTATTCCTGTATAGAGAACCGTGTAAGTGACTAGACTGATGTCCTTAACGTTGAGAAGTATTGAGAAGTACATCGAGACGGTGAAGGCAGCCTGCCGAGAAATTTCCCGTCTCTCGTTGCAGGAAGAGATTGTCCCTGTGTGATCTGGGGTGGAAGACAAAACCGATCTCAGCACTTGGAGGGTGGAGAAGAAGCTCGTTCCCCTCTTTGACCCCCTTACCCGCCGTTAGAGGCAGCTTGCTTCCCTCATCCTCATCAACGGCATTTCCGACAGCACTGTGCATGCGAATGTCGAGAGCAGCATCACCCCCCATATGCCTTTTGACGGAGATGATGGTGCGGTAGCTAAATTCCGCCACTTTGCCCAGCCCTCTTGTTTTTCCCGTTTCCCTGCTAATCCGTCCATTCCCGCACAAACATACAGCGTGCAGCTAACGGGTCGCTCTTCCACTGGCCACCCTCTCACACTGGTTACTAGCACACTAAATTAGGGGGGTCACGGACTCCCCAAAAAAAACTTGATAACACTGTGGAAGGTAAAACATCAATGAAGTCCAACTGATTGTTTGAATGTAATTAACCCTTTGTAAGGCTTGCTAGCAGTGAACTCTAACCCTGTTTGTTCTTGCCTAGCGGTACCTTTTGGCTGCTTAGCGGTACTGTTAGGCTGCCTAGCGGTACCCTTTGCCTGCCTAGCAGTGTTTTTTACCTGCCTAGCGGTCATCTTCGCCTGCCTAGTAGTTAGATTCAGTTATTTAACAGTTGTATTTCGTTATTCTATAATGTTTAATGGTTATAAAATAGTTAAGATGTGATATAATAAGTATGAATGGGTTACACACGGATTACTCAATAAATTATTCAATAACTTCTTCAAAAACTCTAAAGACAATTATAGCATAATTCAAACTAAACAAACTAGTAAACGAATTAATCGAATATGTTTTATTGATTGATTGACAGGTCTAAGCAGCAAGTAAAATGAGACTATGCTCATTTAGAGAGCTTCTAACTGCAGCCCCTACTGAGCCGTGTACTTGCAGGTTCAGAGGTTCTCACTCTGCCAGTGAGACCATCATTCATGGCATAGTTCATATGAAGACAAAATTGCGATATTTAACCACTGTCCACAAGCAAAAATTCATGCAAAAGAAAAGCTAAGCTGCTCAGTTAATCACAAAAAGTTGGAGAAGCAATCGTTACTTGGGCCATCTCTTTCTTACTCAGGGACCCAGCTCAGGGACAGGGATATCATAATGATCGTTGCCCTTTTCCCCCGCCTGTTACTACAGAAAGATCTCTTTCTTTATTTCTTTCTTTCCGATCAAACAGAGAAGGGTAAAGAAGGGTGATCAAGCAGTGAAACAACAATTGAAGGAAAGTCTATACAGGTCTATTCGAGGGACATAAAGAGAGACGACTTTTCAATCAAGGGGCCCCCATAATTCTCGATGCCCCCCCCATCTCGGAGCTTTGCACTCTGTTCTCACCTTCAGCACTCCTTCCCTCACCTCCCCTGTTCCGCTGCTCGCTGATGCGGGCACTCTTGCGACTAGGAGGAACACTGTCAGAGGGAGAGCGGTTGCAGCGGCGAGACTCATGTCGGGGGGGGGTGTCCTCTGCTTCTGCTGCTTCTGCTTCATCATTGTCTGACTCTTCATCATCAATCCGGTCCAAACGCACCGCAATGAGGGAGAACAAGTGTTGGTCTTCGGGTTTGTTGGAAGGAATGGCTGACACATGCTCTTTAACACCTTGAACTGATACTTTTCGAAATTTACTCCCCCAAAAGGGACGATGAATTGTTGGACATCCTCAGCTGCCCGAATGTTTGACTCTTTCATAATAGACAGACGCGAGGCCAGCCCCCTTAAATTCTCTACTATTAGGTTCAAAACAATTGCACTCGAAAACTTTAGGCAGTCCTTGTGCTTTGCTTTCATGTCCATTTTGATGAGGAAAAAAGGAATTTTATACGCAGATGCTGACTGATCTTTTGGGGTCAGCCGCATACAATATAGCGGGATGGTCATCATAAGAGAACACGGACGTCAGAGGAAAAGAAAAAGTCTACCAGAATCTCAGGAAGCTCCGTTCAAAAAAAACATGTTCTGTGTTTTTAGAGGGATTTCTGGCGAGCCACAAAGAGATACTGTGCTCCATCGTTGGTGCTTTTTGGGCAAAGTGGTGGAAATAGCTCCACACTTGCTCGCTGATGCATCGTCTTCTTCTTTTTCTACTTCTTCTTCTTCTTCTTCTTCTTTTTCTTCTTCTTCTTCGTCATTGCCATCGTCGTCTTCTTCTTCTTCTTCTTCTTCTTTTTCTTCTTCCTCCTCCTCCTCTTTTTCTCGCAGTCCGTCTTCAGGGTAGGATTTGAGAGTAGCGTGGCACAGCCTTCAACTGTGGAGAATGGAAGATGCACATAAAAGTTTAGTGGATAGGGTTCAGACACTAGGCTCAGACACACATCGACAACATAAGAGAATTTTACTCTCTTGGCTTGAGTCCTGAGGAGCCGCGTGCTCTGCTGTCGCGCAGTGGTGCAAAGAAGCAAACGTATATGTGGATTGAATACATTAGTCTTGAGGAGTATGAATTGTTATGCAAGAATGTAGTCTTAACAAAGGGGCGCAAAATTTCGATGCGTGTCTTACGTTATTTGGCAGAGATCTTAAGTGAAGAAAAAGACTTTTCAGGGTTGGAGGTGTATCTTCCAGATGTTAGCAATCATGAAGAAGCTTCCTCTGGTTCTTCTTCTGCTAGTTCTTTTGTTTCAAATGACTCCAAGTCTGACAAAGAGGACTGAATGTATTGTAATTAGCCCTGAATTATGCTAATTGTATGTTAAATATGTTTGAATGTCATTTAATTTTTAATATAATTCAAAATTAATCGAATAATTCATTAAGTAACCTATGCATAACCCATTTATACTTGTTATAACATATTCTAACTATTTTACAACTACTAGACACTATAGAATAACTAAATACAACTGTTAAACAATTGAATCTAACTGCTAGGCAGCTGAATCTAACTGCTAGGCAGGCGAAGATGACTGCTAGGCAGGCAAAAAACACTGCTAGGCAGGCAAAGGGTACCGCTAGGCAGCCCAACGATACCGCTAAGCAGCCAAAAGGTACCGCTAAGGAAGAATAAACAGGGTTAGAGTTCACTGTTAGTAAGCCTTACAAAGGGTTAATTACATTCAAACAATCAGTTGGCTTTTCAATGTTGACCTACTCCAAAGGGGTCCGTGGCCCCCCTATTTTAGTGTGCTAGCAACTAGTGTGAGCTTGGCCCCATGCGAGTGGGCCATCTCACAAGCGCTCTCACTGTGAACACAAGACCTACCGTCCCGAAGAGTGCCTGAAATAGCACTACTGCAGTGATTGTGATCACTGGGGATACAAGACTGGTGACTATGACCTCGCCCGTAACCACTTTGCCCTCTTGAGGGCCTACGGCTACAGCGGAGGCGGGGGCGGGTCCGGCAGGAATGGGGGCAGGCAGGGAAAGAGGGGGATACAGTCTACAGGATCAGGGAAGGGGCGAGCTCGTTAGCAGGGAGGGGCCCTAACTGGCGAGACGAATGAGTCAGAGGCATCGGATGCAGATTCGGAAGCCTCCCTTGTAGCTGCCGCTGTAGGGCATTTATCACAGTCAGCTTTTTCTCTTCCTGTTTCTTCTAGTTTCTCTTTTGATGGTTTTGTGTGTTTTCTTGATCTGGGTGCAAGTGGTACTACGTGCACTCGTGGCTGGCTGAACAAGCATGCTGAATAGTTAGGGTTGCAATGGACTGAGACTGATTTGCCGATACCTCTTTCCGTTGCTACTGCTTGTCGAACGAGAATAAGGATGCAGCGCCGTACCACCATTCCTTGTAAACTAAATGGGCAACTTGCTGTGTTGAAACCGTTCATTATGGAAACAGAAGCAGTCACCCCCTCACTCATTAGCAATCAGCATCTCATCAAACTAGGTGTGCGATTTGACTATCGGACTGGATCCTTGGCATTCCCCTCCACCGTTATCAATTTTCTCCATGCAGCAAATGATCTATTTTTTCTATCTCTGGAGATAGATGGGACTTCCCCGCCCGAGTCCCTACCTGCTTTGAATTCCCCTTCTATGTCTCCAGCGGCCGTTGTGGTGGACCCTGCATCGCCTATGTCCCCTCCATTCAACTTGTCTCCTTCTCCGGTTGTCCTCGCAAATGGGCACCTCCCCGTTCATTTGAAGGCAGCCAAACAGAAGAAGCAGTATCGAGGAAATCGCATCCAGTCTCATGTTATGAAAACCCATTCGGGAGAATCCGCTGTCTCTCCCCCCGTTTCATCATCTTGTGATAGTTTTCAAGCCTCCGATCAGCCTCCTTCTCAGCAATCAAAATCTTCTTTCTCACAGGACCTCCCCCCCATCTCCATCAAAGCCACTGTTGATGAACTCATCCGTGCACATCACGAATGGTTAGGACATGCAGGTATCGAGGCTACTTAGCATTCCCTCCATGCATCCCTTTCTGATCTTTTTCCCAGTCGCAGCAGCATTTCCCGCCGTGCCGTTCAACGCGCCCTGCTCCCATGCGTCCGAGGGGGTACGTGTGCGCATATGAAGCCAAGGCATGGGGGAGACGGCACCCGGGGGTCTTTGAAGGTCGATCGCCCCGGGCAGCGAGTATGTTATGACCTTGTGATGGGGTTGAAAAGGGGGTATTCATTGCATATCCAAGACCAGCATGATGATTGGCTCGCTGAAGAGGTAGTCGAAACAAAAGATTCTGTCACAATCCGTGCCGCCTATAATTGTTGGTCCCACAGTCTGGAGGGTGATCTCACCCCTAAGGTGATGACCGATCACGGGACCGAATTTCAAGGTAATTGGTGTGAGTGGTTGGCTGAGCGGGAAGCCATAAACCCCTTGACCCCTATAGGCAGCCACCACTCTCTCAGTAAAACAGAGCATTCCTATCATAAGTGGCTCACAATTTTGTGGGGCATTCTCAGAGATTAAGGTCTTGACGATTCGCATTGGAAGGAGTTTGCTTCCCTTGCCACAGCCAAATACAATCGTCAGCCTCAAGGGTCCACTCACAAGAGCCCATTCAAGCAACGCTGGGGTGCCTAGCCACCCAGTCCTCCCATCGACGCCCTGCATGACCTCCTTCAGACCTCCCGTCGCCCCTCTGCCGAGACGTTCCCATTCCCCATTGGCTCATCCATCCTCTACCATCACCCTGACCATCCCCGCGCTAAGCTTACACCCCTCTACACTTCTGTAACTGTTCTGCAGCACATAAGTGAGCATGTGTTCCGATTGTGTCTTCCTTCTGGACGGCCCATCCTGTCACATCGCAGGTGTATCTGTCCTAATGACAGCCCCCACCCAGACCCTGTCTATGTCATTCCATTGCCGTCGGACTCCCCTTCCGAGCGCCCGGACACATCCGTTGGGTCTCCTCACCAGGCGCAGCAGCAGCAACCGCAGCAGTCTTCAGATATACAGTGTCCGTCTGACCAGCCGCCCTCTCCCAAGTTTGACATCACTGATTTTAGCAAAGATGAGCTTATTCGTTGGCGGGATGAAAACACAGGCCGCTGTTTCCTTGGTGGCGTCCGTGCTGTTGACCCTGAAGGTGAGGGACGGGTTGAGGTTCAGGCATGGGGATTAAACGGCAAGCAGCCTCTTACAAGCCAACGCATGCAGCCTGCATGGTGCCCTCTCAGGGGCCGCCCCAAACTTTTGTACGGTGCGTAAAAACCTTCTGGGTGTGGGCCTGAGCTTTGTTTTCTGGTCCCAGAAGAGGTTGTTGAGCGAAACATTGTCTTCTCTACCGAGGGGACTCTCCCCTTCTACCTCTGTGACACTTACCGAAGTGTTCTCCTTGCAAGCCCAGAAACAGTGTTCCCCACCGATCGGTTGTCTTTCGATTCACTTGCCTCCTCAGCAGCCGCGGCTGCCATCTTCCTTCCTCTCCCCCACCCGACTCCAGTTGCAGGTGCGTCTGTTGTGTATTTATGGAACGAGGACACTGAGGTGGGGCCCAGTGCATTCCAAGCTGCCACAACTCACATTCCTCTCCCATACCGGGGGCTCATAGTAGAACAGCTTGACGGGCAAGCCAAGTTCCGTACCGCAGAGTTGCAGTCACTCGCCGACAATAATGCATACAAGCGAGTCCCAATCATAGAAGTAGACGCCGAGCACCGCCGCTCTGTTGTGCCCACCCATTTTGTTGACACCAAGAAGCGTGTTGAGGAAGGTTCTTGGAAGTACAAGTCTCGAGTCGTTGCTGATGGCACTCCTTTTTTCGACTGCCGTGAAGGAGTTACAAGGTCCTACGCTACCGCTTCCCAGTCTGCCATGCGCATTGCCCTTGCCATGGCCTTTGCTCACTCCGACTTTGACCCCCGTGAAATCGTTGTGGCCGATGTGAAAACAGCGTACCTCACGGCTCTCCGTTCCGATTCCCTTTATGTCTATCCCCCAAAAGATCACCCAGACCATGGGAAGTTCCTGTAGTTCCTCAACTGCGTGCTTTATGGGCTTTGCGACTCTGGAAATTTGTGGGACCGCTCTCGCAACAAGACGCTCGCAGCAGCAGGGTGGGTGCCTTCCTCTGTTCGAGGAATATGGTGGAAATGGACGGGTAAGCCTGAGACCCCCACTTCCCGTCTCCTTGGTATCCTTCCCACGTTTGTTGACGACTTTGCTATCCTGCCTATTGGTCGGCCTGCAGTTCAGCTAGCACGTGAGATTGCAGCCAAAGGAAGTTACTAAATGAAGATTACCAAACCCAAGAACGGAACCCTCCACTGGGCAGGGGTGGATTTCAATGTGTCACGGGACTCCGTGCACATCCACCAAACCGAGTACCTCCTGTCTCTCCCCCTTTCTGAAGGTATGGGGGATTCTGCACATTCTTCTGCTTCCGTTCCCTCTTCCATCCCCACTTCCCCTCCTGATTTGTTCCCCCTCCTCCCATCGTCTCACGAGCTTCCCTCCGAACCGCCCCGTCTCTTCACAGCCCAGGAAGGAAAAGCCTTTCGTGAAAGGTTGGGATGTCTTTCGTAGGTTGCACGAGACACTCGCTCCGACTTGTTACAAGGGTGCAATCAACTAAGCTGTCATTCCTCCGCTCCCACTCACGCCGACGCTGATTATCTCCTTTCCCTTCTCCGTTATGCTTGACAAACCGCCACCTCCCGTATCCTCTGTATCTCTCGCTCTGACGTCCCTTCCACATCATCCCCCCTCTCCACTAAGTCATGGAGCGATGCCGCATTGGGGTCTGCCGGAAATGCGCATCCACAGTCTGGGTGGCTCTTCACTTTGAAGTCTGCCATCCTACACTGGCGGGCATTTTCCCAAAAGCGAGTCACCCGGTCTTCCACCCAAGCTGAACTCTACGCTGCTCATGACCTTGTTGATTTTTTAAAGTGTCTCTTGCCTGTTTTGAGGTGCGTCTGGAAAACGGGAGTCACGGCTGAAGTGGGGGTAGACTCCAATGACTTGCTGAAGCTGGTTTTCAGTGAGATGCCCCGTCCGACCGAGCGTGCCCTCCAATCCGTCATAGAGTTACTTTAGCTCTGCATCATCGAAAAATCGCCCTGTACACTCGTCTTGCACACCCTTTCCCTCCGTGATGCACTGGATGAAGCTTCCATCCACCTTTTGTTCGTCCCTTCCCATTCTAACGTGGCTGACCCCTTGACAAACCCAATGTCCATTGAGCTTTTACTCCCTTTTTTCACTTCTCACTCCTCTCCTTCTGTCACGTCGACCCCATCTCCGATTGTCCTGTAAACAAAAAAAAAAAAAAAAAAAGAAAGGAATGCATGTAATTAGCTACTTATAGAGAGGAGGCGGGCGTGCATTGGTTGGCCTGACTTGGCCGGGCCCGTGCTGCTGCGTTGCCTATCGGTGCGGCGCGGCTTGAGACATTACGGAGACGGAGAAAATGCATGCGTCAATCCATGTTGTGAAATTGCTTAGTGAAATACTTAGGGTGATTCGATGGAACAACTCTCGATCGATGAGAGCAGAAGCTGGACAAACATCTTGCATTATTATTCCTGTATAGAGAACCGTGTAAGTGACTAGACTGATGTCCTTAACTGGACCATTCTAGTTCTCTTCACATAAGCAACAGTTGTAAACACTGTGCTAATAACAGTAGAACAACATTCATTTATCATTATAATAAAAAAATAATAGTATATAACAATACTTAAACAACACTTGTTGATTTGTGCAACACATCAACAACACTTAAACAACATATTTAAAAGTTTGACATCAGAAAAAAAAAATAATAAACAAAAAAGTGAAAATGACTTTTTTTTTTAAAAAAAAAATTACCCCTAGGCTCGGAAAAGCTCGACCAACTGCTAGTAGCAGCTCTTTTTCTGCTGCCTCTGCCGACTTATACTGTGACTCTTTGCGACCCCTGCTCAGATAGTTCGAGCGACCAGTCTTACATATTAGAGATTGACAAGTGAAGCCAATCGGATCGAAAGCCCAACTATCTAGCACCAGATCGAAGTTTGGGTCTACTCTGGTCTAGTTCAGTCAAACGGCCCCTTCCGGTCCAGTCCTGTCTATAATAGAATATACTACGGCTAGGAAAACTTAGAAATCTGGTTCAGATTTCTTAGATCAGATTTATATTATATTTTTATAAAATTTCTTACATATTTCTTAATTTTTTTATAGGGATATTGCGCCTAGTATTACGCTTAAAGCTATAGTTATGTAATTTAGACTGTTGAATATGCATATAACTCTAGATACAATTAAGTATATATATATATATATATATAGAGAGAGAGAGAGAGAGAGAGTTTGCATTGGCTGCTTACATAGTATTGTATGACGTACAAGATGTTACGTACAATGTGTATTTGGAACCCAATCTTCTGCATGGACAGTCGAACGGAGTCAACGGACGGGGTGCCGCCTGATGTTGCCGCATTGATTGGTTCATTGAATACAAAAATTTTAACATCCATAAAACAGAACCCAACAAAACAATCAAATCAAACGACCGACTGACCAACCGACCGAAGTTCGACTTATGCAGCTGAACCATGCACAGGTCCCAACGTTACACACGCGGCCGGTCGGTCACTCGGCAAATAAGCAAGCAGGCAAGTGTCCATGCAGCTACAGACGGGGGGAGAGAAGGACGAAGAGAGAGAACAGAACTACCGTTTGTATGTTTAAGAGGATGCCCCGCCGGGCTGGCAGAAGAAAGTCTGAAGGAAGCAAGGAAGACAGAACAGAAGAAAGAAAAAGTCCCCAAAACCAATCAGCCGCTCGTCAAAGTGGATTGGCAAGGTCGCGACTTTGGAAAGAAATGAAACAAACAAACAAACCAATTTTGCTCACTTTCGATCATTTTGATGCATGCAGAAGAAAGGAGAGGCGACACGGATGGAGCCCGATTTAATTCTGGCAATCGTTTGTTTGACTTTTTGGATGGACCGAAGGTGGACGCGCGTATGCATCTAGACATACAGACAGACAGGCAGTCTTTTGCTTTCTCCTTTTGTGCATGCTCATTTGTTGCTTCCTTCCTTCATCAAAAGAGCGGAGTAAGTCTTTCCCCCATTTTCTCTCTCGATCTCTCTCTGTCCTTTTTCCGACGAAAGAAACGAAGAAAAAGAGTGAGAAGGAAAGAACAGAACATCAAGCGGAAAATGGAAGTAGTGATAAAAAAAAATCTCTTCGGAGCCATGCAGACCAGAGAGACAGGCTCGTCAGTAATCGAAAAATAAGTCTTTACTTCATTCTTGATTGGCGAGGGAAGAAAGCGAAGATGATCTCTTGATTGTTCTTTGTCTCTCTCTCTCTAAAAGAAAGTTGAAAGATGGAAGGGACAATTGTCATGAGGTTCTAAGAATCCTTAATTCGTTCTTTTGACCTTTCCCTTTTCTTCAAAAGGAATTCAGCGCCTTCCCTCCCTCCCACTGACTGCTCGACCTGGCCACCCATCAATCATGCAAGAGTCTCTTCTATCAGCCTGTAGGTGGAAGTCGTGTAAAGTTATCTGAAAGGGGAAAAGGGGCCTCCTTCGCATTCGTTCTCTTTAAATTCTTTCCTTCCTTCCTTCCTCCTTCTCTGACGAGCCCCCGGCCCCCACAAGTTTTAAACAAAAATACTACAAACGGAAAGACTGATGGCTGGATGCATAGACGGCCACTTGGTTTTTTGTCCCCCCTGTGTCAATTCTGCTGTTCATTTATTGATTCGTTCGTTCGGATTGGCTCTCTTACTTCCTTCCTTCAAAATGCGGTATGTGTGAGGATTGAAAGGACTAAAAGAAAGGGGCGGAGCAAGGAAAAGAGAACAGAAAGGAAGGAAAGGGAGGGCCCGATCGGATCCGGAGAGAACGAACAGACAGACAGACAAAGGGAAGGAAAGAGGGAAAGAGGGAGGGAGGGATTCCCGTCGGTGCATGGGCGCTGTTCAGTTCCCTCCCAAATCAGAATTGAAGAAAGAAAGACAATCACACTCACAGTCAGTCTTTCATGCATGCAGTGACTTACAGTGTCAGACGCGAGGCGGAATTAAAGGCAGGCAGGAAGGCACACGAGTGGACGGACGGACGGACGGACAGGTGAAAGAAAGAAAGAGTGGCAGTCGATCGATACAGTCATCGATCGATCCATCGTTCCTTCTTGATGCTTTCTTTCTTTCTTTCTTTCTTTCTCTCTCCCTGTGCTCCTGCTGTCTGTCGATGAGTACTGACTGGCTCTCCTATCCCTCTCCATGCCCTCCCTCAAAAACGAATTTGTTCATGCTCATTCATTCGTGCAGTCATTCATTCATTCACATTCTTTCTCTCTCTCTTTGCACGTCACGCTGTCTTATTTCATTTCATTTGATTTCATTCATAGACACACCGATTGATTGATTCTGACTGCCACAGAGACAGACAGACAAACAGGCCGACAGGCAGACCGAAGCCCCACTTTACGCTCTAGAAAGAAGGGCAAGAGGAAGAAAATAAAAGGAAGAGAGACATTCATTCACTCATTCAATAAGCCACTCATTCACTCATTCGTTCACATTCAAGCCTTGTCAGGTCTGTCTTGTCTGTCTGTCTGTCCGGCCCGTTTGTTTATCTCTAGCTGTCTGGACAGACACGCATTCATTCCTTTCTTTTCCTGTCCTATTTGAGCTCCCGGTCAGTCAGTCAGTCAGTCTGGCAGCTACGGGAGAGCAAAGGAAGGAAAGAAGGGAATGGCTAAGAGAGAAGGAACAGGGGGACGAATCGATGAAAGAAATAATGTTGTATGGATGCACTGATTGATGAAGGAAGGGCAGAAAGAAAAAACAACGAAACACGCCCCGCAACCCCAGAATGAAAGAAGCAACAAGCGCAGACAGCTAGAGGTAGAGAGCAAAAGAAAAAAAAAATAAACGAAAGAGATGCCGTTGCCACGAAAGAGAAATAAATGCAGCCATGCCCAAAAGAAAACCAGACAGATCAATTTCCGCTGTCACTCATCCTTCGCTGATGCCTGCATGTGTTTGCTGATTGAATTAATTGGCTGCTGACATGTCGTTCTCAGAAGAGGAGACGAAATTGATTTATTCTCTTCCGACCCAGGAGGTTCGCCCCCCCGCCTCCCCTTGCAACCGCCTTCACTCATTCATTCATTCATTTCTTTATTTATGCCCTTCACTCGATCATTCGACCATCGATGGATGGATGAATCAACAGATCCGCACTATCCATCCATCCATCGACAGCTGTGCTATGAAGGAAGCATACATACTTTGGGGGGCTGTCCTGCTGCATGCAACCGGCCGGCCTGCTTTTTTGTTTTGTTCCTTCCCCCACTCGAGTGAGTCTGCTTCCTTGCTTCCTTTTGTCTTTCTTTTTGCATCTGAATTCTCGAACCTGTACAGACAAACAGATTGACAGACAGACAGATGAAGACACGTGACAGCAGCAGCAGCAGCAGCAGAGCCTGAAGGATCAACCGATCGATCGATCGAATGAAACATCTTCTGTCTGTCCATATCTCTCTCCATCTATTATCTATCTTCTTCTGACTGACTCTTCTTTCTTCGCCTGTTTTTTGCTTGTGCCTAGTGGCCACGCGATGCGATGGGACTGTGAATAAATACCAGCAGGCAGGCAGGCAGGCAGGCAGGCAGGCAGACGGCTGCAGTTTGGCACAAAGACACACGACAGACAGACAGAACATGCCAGCGTTAGCAGAAAGAATGGATCCAGAGTCTGAGCGGGAAAGCACGAACAGAAAAAAAGTCGAGAAAAGGAGCGAAAGGGAAAGACGAAAACAAAAGAAAGGCTCTTTCAGCTCCTCAAAATGCCACCCACAAAAAATAAAAAACAGCTGCATCCCGGGACAACGACGACAGAAGAGAAAAGAAAGCAAAAACCCTTCGCATGTGCAGAGAGGGAAAAATCAAATGGAGGTGAACCAACGAAAGGACGCACGCACGCACGCACGCACAAAGAAGTAAAGAAAGAAGGAGTACCTTTGCCTGCCCCCCTTTTTTTGCTTTCTTTGTCTGCCACAACGATCGATCGTTGACATGCATGATGCATGACCTCTCTTTCCTTTGCCTTCTCTCTCTCTCTCTCTCTGTCCTCGCTCCAATCCAACAAGTCCCCTTCCCCAAATATCTCTAAGAGCCCTTCCACCACGGCAGCCGAAGCAACCGGAAAAAGGGCAAGGGACCATCCAATAACGCAAAAGAATGAAGGCCTTGAAAAATAAGTATAAATAAAATCAAGACAAGATAGGCAAAAAAGAAAAGAAAAGAAAAGAACAGAGCTTGACAACCCTCCGAATCCACCAAATGAAGAAATCCAGCAAACAGAAAAACATACACGCAGAGAGAGACATACCGACACACACGAACAAAAGCAAAAGTGAAAACAGGAAGAGAGAAGGAAACAGACATACACATTAACAAACAAACAAATAAACGAACAAACAGAGAGAGAAGGAACCGAAGTCTCGGGTCCTCCTCTCTTCCTTCCCGTCGCTCACTCACTCACTCACTCACTCAACCAATCATTCGAAAGGAGGAGAGGAAGGGAGGCCAGGCCTTCACGAAGAACACGAGAAAAGGGAGGTGCCGGGGGGGGAATGAATGAGGTGCGGGGAATCAAGCAAGAACACAAACAGACAGAAATGGATACGGGCAGGTGGATGATTAGACCGACAAGCAAAAGCAACGCAAAGCAAAACAAAGAAAGAAAGAAGAAAGGGAAGAAAGGGAAGAAAGTACTTTAGCTTGCAACCAACTTGACTGCAGGCCTGCATGCTGCCCTTTGGGGAGCATTTTCTTTCTCTTCCTTCCTTCCTTGCTTCCTTCCTTTTCCGTCTCTCCTCTTCTCTTCTGTTCCCCCCCCCGCCCGCATGGGTGAAAGCTTGAAACGACGGACGGAAGGAAGGAAGAAGAGAAGAAAGAAGAGGAAGGAAAGGGACGAAAAAGAAAAAGGACGGAAGGAAGTGCACTGCGACATTCAACGCGCGTAGAGAAAACAGACAGAGGACGAGAGAAGAGAAGAGAAGAGAAGAGAGGAAAGAAACACGAAAGGAAGAAGAACGCGCGTGATGTACAAAGAAAGAAAGAAAGAAAGAAGAGAGGTCGAGAGGAGTGAATTCGCCATGCATGTTGATTTATTCATGCATTCATTCATTCATCCATGCATTCATCCAAATTTAATTTGAAAGGCAGCGAAAAAAGGAAGAGCAAGACAGGTCATGCAGATGAAAGGGT
This sequence comes from Chromera velia, assembly GCA_018398765.1. Lineage (NCBI taxonomy): Eukaryota > Chromeraceae > Chromera > Chromera velia. The sequence goes on along the minus strand of JAHBMJ010003327.1, from coordinate 39,092 downwards.
GAGAGTGCCAAGGGGAATGTTCAATTTGTTTTTGCGTGAGAGACGCAGTTGATCCTCTGTTCTTGCTTTTCTTTTCCTTTTGTTGATCCTCCTTCTTAGCGCTTAGTATTCTTCCTCTCCTCCCATGCAGTCTTCCTTCCTTAAGATCTCTCTCTCTCTCTCTGTGCAGCCCCGCCACATAAGATCAGAGAGATTCAAAAAAGAGTTGCCTCCCTCGCCCTGCATGCAGCTTTGGTCCTTCATTCGTTTTCTTTCGTTCCTTCTTTGCATTTCAGTTCATTCGCTTTCATTTCAGCGGTACGAAAGAGAGAGAGGCTGTTGGTGTTTTCGAGTCTCCATGCAGTCTCCAGTCAATTCTTTCCTTCCTTCCTTCCTGCCCGTGATTCAAGCAAGCAGCCAACCGAATATGAACAGAGGTGTGTGTCGCCGTGCAGCCATGTGCTGTTGCTTCTCGCGCGTACGAACGGACTTCCCTTTATTTTCGCTGGTTCTCTCTCTCTCTCTTCTGTGCTTCCTAGCTACTTTATTTGTACAGGAGGAGAGCAGAGCCGAGGGGAAAGGACGGAAAGGTCCCCCCCCCCCGAGGAAAGGAGCAGACTGACTCACAGACGTTCGAACGGACGACAGACAGGGCACTGGAGCGAGGCAGGCAGGCAGGAAGGGAGGGAGGGAGGCAACAGTCGCCTCGCCTCTCGATCGTCCCTCGCCCAGACATGCAGACCCTTTGACCTAGCATTTCCTTCTCTTGATTCCCGTACAGCCACGGACTCCCTGTTCTGTCTTTCCGCGTCCTGCTCTGTCTGCTTTGATTTTACTCTTTTTTCTCCTTCTGGGAAGGTCAGTTGGGCAGTCTCCTCCTCTTGCGTTGTCAGCTCTTTCGACAACACGCAATGGCACGGCATGCTGAAGAAGGAGTTCGCATCAAGGAGACGGGAAGGACGGGAGGAAGGAAGGAGCTGAACGCAAGCAACTGCATGTTCAACTGGCAGACAGAGAGACCAACCAGTTGAAAACAAGCAGCAGGAAAAACAACAAGGGGCGCAGCGAAGGACAGAAATCAAATCATCGGGAGAGAATGCGTGCGTCAGCAGAGACGCACCGTACTCCCTCCTCTTCCCTTTTTTCTCGCTTTCTCTTTCTTGCAGCTGTCTTTCTTCCTTTAATTTCTCTTTCCGTTTGAAGGAAGATTTTTTGTTCAATTCAGTAGACGCCATTCCCTCTCCTCTCCCCTCTTCCAAGCTTTCACTTCCCTAGATTCCTCCTTAAGTTAGTTAGCATCCGGATGCACTGCAGTTGCAGTGAAGCAGCCAGCAGGCAACCAGAACGAACAGGCCACAGGGGCACCAGGAAGGAACATAGAAAGGAAGAAAGGAAGAAAGGAAAGGAGAAGGACAGGAGGTATGCAGGAAGGAAGGCACGACCGGACGATCTGACAAGACAGGAACGAGAAACGACAGATCGATCGACACGCATGCAACAAAACAGAACAAAACAGAACTTTGTAAAAAAGAGCCAAGCAAGTCATGGGTACATACGCAGACCTGCAAGTAAGGGTTTATTTTCTCTCACCCATTCACTCAATCATGCATTCACTACAAACAAAGAATAATGCACCTTATGTGTTGTCTGGGCACACAAACAAAACAAAACAAAACATATTTATTTTTGTCGATCGTCACAGTTGAGAGGAAGGAAACAACATGCCGCAAGGCAGAACTGAACATGAACCTTTCAGTGTGTCAGACTGTCAGTCAGTCCCACCCACCCAGGAAGAATGTATTGGGATCCGTTGATTGACTGCATGGGTGAGCGAATCACTCAAGTCACTTCGTTCGTTTGTACGAGCATGCCATGCAGTAACAGAAGAAGAAGCAGCAGCAGCAGCAGGGAGACAAGAAAGCAGACACCCATATAGGAGGGAGGCAGCGAGAGGTCCCTGCCAGCCTCTCTCTCAATCTCTTGGAAAAGGGCAACGAGGGAGAGGAGGACGCAAAGGAAAGGGAAGAGGCGTCGTTCTTTTCTTTCCCGAGAAAAAGTTTGTTCGTCCTTCTTTTTCTTCTTCTTTGCATCGATTGCATGGCTGGAAGGAACGAAGTCACGGCTTCCTTCTCTCGATCCCTTCATGCCTGAATTCCCTTCCCTTCCTTTATTCCCACCCTCCCTCCCTCTCTCACTTGACTTGATTCATTTGTTTGTTCATTCATGCAAGCATTCATTCAGTTCCCTCCGCCCCCTCCCCCCACTTTTGTTTGTGTTCATTTGTCCGAGTCACTCACTCTTTTCCGTCTCCCCTCTGTCTGCCCCCTCCTAGCTAGAACAGGACAGAACAGGAAGGACTGAATCCTCCAGAGGACATCGCAGAGGAAAAGAGAACAGCTAGGTCTCTCCTCTCTTTCGGTCTCCCTCCCTCCCTCATTCCCTTTTTTCCCTTTCCTTCGATGCCCCCCCCTTCCTTCTCCTCTTTCGGAAAGAAGAAGAAAGAGAAGAAACGAGCTTTTGATTTGATTCGTTGACTTTTGATTTGTTGAACCAAGCCACCTACCTACCTACCTCACTTTTCATTCTTTCTTCCCCCCCCACAGGCATGCAGCCATACCATGATGGCCATACATACGTAAAGGAAGGGAGGGGTAGTGAGAGACCGACAGACCAAGTTTAACTTAAATCAAATCAAAAAACGGAGGAAGGAAGGAAGAAAGAAACGAAACAGCCAAAGAAAGAGGCCTTTCGTTCCATCCATCCATGCACCCATGCATGCCCCCACCGACTACGTTCGTCTGCTCTCTCTCTCTACGAGTCCCCCACCCGATATGTCACGAATCCTACCTACAGCTTGGCCTTGCAAGTCTGAATGATCAGTCGGTCAATCGCTCAGGCGGCCGTGTCCGTGATGGGGGGCGAGCCGACGCACATAGGCGGCCGCAAGAAAGCACGGGTAGATCTGCACACACCAGTACACAGATGGAGGATGGATGGATTGATTGAGTACGTGAAAAAAGGGTGAGCCTGTTGAAATACGGACACTGCTTCTGCACCCAGACGTCCAACAGAGCTGACAGCAGACAGGCATGATGTTCCTCCGACGCAAGGACACGGACAGGCAGGCAGACTTTCTGAGTTACTAACTTCAACAAGAAGCAGACACTGGTGAGGGGAAAGGGGAAGCCACAAAACGAAAGCCCCGGAAAGAGAAAAACTTTTGACCAGTCTTTTTGCTCCTGTTCCCACCTCCCTCCTGATATCAGCCCCCCGCCCCCCCATGCCATCCATGCCCCTCTTTCTCCCCATGCACACCGACGCACGCATGCATGCACGCACAAACGTACAAACCCACCTGCAGTAGGACCTCTGGGTGAAGGTGTTGGAGGAGACGGGTGCCCTGTCTGAAATCCCTCAGAGCTTCTCCGGTCTTCTCGGCCCTCTCCGCTGCCTCCGAAGAGAAAAACGCCTCTCCGAGAGCCGCCATACGGGCGAACGTCCCTCTCTCCTGCGAGTTCGCGTGCCGCTGCAGCCACTCTGCCACGGGGTCCTTCCTGTGCCCCCCGAACCCTGTGCCGTTCAGACGCGAGGGGCTCTCGAAGGCAGCCACCAGCCGGTCCCAAAAGACAAGTTCTGCAATCCTCGCGTCCTCCTCCGTCCACGCACAAGGGTCGTCCTGAGAGGGGTCCGACTGAGGCCGCGAAACCGAAATGTTCGGAGATGAGCCTCGGGAGTTGTCAGTCAGAGACGGCAACACCCGACCTGTGGCGACGCCAGGGGGACACAAGAACCGCTCCCCGCCGCCCTGCTTCTCTGACCCGTGGAGGCGGGTCGCGGCAAGACACGCGGCCAGGGGCGGGGGTAGCTCTGAAATGCCGGAAGCTGTCGCAATTGACTCCGACCTCTCTCTCTCCCGATCCCCCCGCATCCGGTCGTCAACATGGGGGGGGGCGAGGGTGAGTCTGTCCCTGTCCCTGCTGTCGGGCATCAAAATCGAGTCAGAGGAGCTTGAGCTCGCAGAGGCAGAGGCGCCCCCTGATCTCTGACGCACGCACAAGGGACCGTCTACCTCCACTCCCCTCCCTCTGCCAACCCCCCCTTCCCCTTCGACCTCGTCTACGGCGATGGCACTCGAGCTACTCGCATACTCGCGAGAAGGTAGGGCGAAGGGGGGAAGAGGACAAACAGGGCCCCCGAGATTCGAAGGCGGGCTGGCACAGCTAATGATGTTCTCTTCCCTTTCGCTTTCCGGGGGCATCTCCAGCGGCGCGTCTTCACAGAGACGAGGCGGCTTGAGAACGGCCTCCCCGCTCCCGCTGGGCGTGCGTCGACGTCTGACGAAGCCCGTGGGGGGGGGAGTCGCAGGGGGAGTGGGAGACAAGGGAGGTGGACGGCAGTCGCTGCTACTGCTCGCATACCTCGAGTGTCCCGAAGATGAACGGGACCTCTCCCACAAGGGCGGCTGCTCATGCAGCAGGAGGCGCTCCTTCTCCTTCTCTACATTCACATTTTGTTGCTGGCACGCTTGGTCTCTGATTGGCTGCTGCTGTGCTTGCGTTTGCGTCTGCAGTCGCGGAAGGCGTGCGTCAGGAGGAGGGGCCGGTGGAGACAGAGCGTCTGTCTCCTCCGCATCTGCATCGTCCACCCTCACAGCAGTCGGGGGTGCCACCGACTCCGAAGGGGGTGGTGCGTCTTCAGCTAATGTCGGGAAGGGGGGGGGGTAGGCAAAGGCAGAGGTTGGGGGTATGGCTGCTGAGTGGGATTGGGAGGTCTCCGGGGGTGGTAGGACGTGGACGAAATGCCCCCCTGCACCTCCGAGGGAGAGCGAAGACGAGGGAGGAGGGGGCCGGATATCCTCTCTGTCAGTCAATCCTGTCCCTGTGCCTATGCTGACTGCCGTCTGCCTACTTGTGGCTTGGGTCAAACTTCTCACCCGTCTCTGCCTTGGATGCTGTTCCCTTTCTTGCTGCTCTCTGTCTCTGTCCCTTCTCAGTTGCTGCTGCTGTTGTAAGTTGAGACCCGTTTTTGAAAGGAGCAGTTGGGTGTTCGGCGGTTGGGGCTCCCCCTGTTCGTCCGAGAGCAGCTCCCTCACAATGGCACACTGCTCAGCCGGTTCCTCGCACACATTTGCGAGGAGACGACGTTTCTTCCCCCCCTGTCTGTCTCCCATGTCCACTCGGCAGATGACAGCGAGACGGAAAGCGAAGCTCTCCATCAGGGGAAGCTGGTTGAGGTCCGGACAGAATTCCATGAGAGGCCCCGGACCGTTGGTGGCACTGCCCTTCCTAAACATTCCCCTGGACTGACGCAAGCGCATCAGACCCTTCCGTCTCGCCCTCTCGGTCTTCAAACTCAAATTCACGGCGTCAATCTCAGGGTCTACTGACTCCAGACACCACGCAAACGCACGCAACGTCTTGCTGCCTTCCATCATGTCTCTGGCCCCCCCGTTGCCCCACGCGGCATGCCGGGGCCCAGGGAATCGTGGCCCCATCGTTTCCTGCCTGGCGGAGAGGCCCACGATGGTGGGAGACGGGAACAGGTGGCTCTTCCTCCCTCTGGACACGTGGGTGATTTTGGGGGTCAGCTTGTCGTTCTGTCGGATTCGGATCTTCACAGCCACCCTCCTCTGGAAGACAGAGAGGAACCGAAGGAGGAAGTTGAAAACCCCCCACTCTCTAAACTGACGAATCACCCTCTTGCTGCACTTCATGCGGTGGGCCTGGGACCCGGAGGACGCCACGCTCTTCGCACTCACCTGCACATCAACGAACTCACCGAGCACACAGACAGAGAGAAAATGACATACACAAAGAAGATAAATAGTGCTGCTTTGTTTTCTTCACCACCTCAGAGGACATCGACGCCTCGCTGACTGCTGTTACCCACACAAAGGGGGAAAGAAAGCACAGAAGAGTAGAGGGAAACAGAACGACCTCAAAAAGAAAAAGAGGAGTAAAAAAAAGAGGAATTAAGGAGACACGACTACTCAATGCAACATCTAGCCGCAGTAGCATGCACGCACTCTTCTGAGAAAAGTGGAAAAATCACGTCCGTCACTCGGTGAACGAACGAGAAAGAAGGAAGGAAGAAGACTGCCTGTACACGTACATAGGCAGGCTAGGCTACCTACTCACCCCTGTATTTGCTCTCTGCAAAGATGCCGCCGCGTGGTGTGTGTAGTCATCGTCTTCCTCCTCCTTTCGTTTCTGGAGGATGAAAATACGGTCGTACACCTGAATCGCGAACGCCCTCGCGATCCACCCCGCGTAGTAGATCACGAAGGCGGCAAAGAGTATGAACAGAAGGTAGATCAGAGGAACACGCACGGCAATCGGGACCTGCTCGTCCGAAATGAACTGCAGGCAGGAAGACAGGCAGGCAGAAAGAATGAAAGGAGAACGGAGGAGGAGAAGCAGAGGGAGCAGCGTGTGAAGCAACGCTGGGATGGATGGATGGATCGGCAGCAGCCTTCCTTCGTACAAAGAGAGCGCAATAAATACAGAAAGAATCTGGCAGAGCTGAGCAGCGATCGAGAGAGAGGGAAAGGCCCTGCAGGCGTCCACGGACCAAACAGAGAGAGAGCTTTTCCCACTTTGTCCTTCCTGTTGTTTGCCCTACAGCCTGCAGGAATCTTTCCGCCCTCCTCATGTTCTCTCTCTTTCGTCTTTTTTCTTTCTTTCATTGGTTACACGGACATACAGCCACGCAGAGAGAGAGAGAGAGAGAGAGAGAGAGTATGAGTATGGACGGACTTGCCGCCCTTTCTTGGTTACGTGGCGCCGTCTCCTCATGCACTTTGTGCAAAAAAAAAGTCTTTTTTCTCTTGTTCTCGATCGACTGCCTGCCTGCCTGCCTGCCTGCCTACTGACTGACTGACCTTGAAGATGCCGATCGACTGACTGCCTGCCTACTGACTGACTGACCTTGAAGATGCCGATCGACTGCCTGCCTACCTGCCTACTGACTGACTGACCTTGAAGATGCCGACAATGAAGAGCCAGACGCCGAGTGAGTTGGCTTCCATCGTGTTCAAGAAAGTGGAGTTATACGGTCTGACGGTCATCTGGAGGATCAAAAAGGTTGCCGCATGAAGGGTGAGGATGTCCAGACGGACCCCCGCGTTGCCCTGGAGAAAGCACAGAGGGAGCGTCATACGCCGAGCAAAGACGACGAGTTCCCAGTAGAAATAGCTCTCCTTATACCCCCCCAGCACCAGACTGAGGTGCCGTCTGAATAGGGCCAGACGCATGCGGGGGCTCTGGATCATCAACGCCTTGTACGTGGCAGGCAGGAGACTGGGGTGCGTGAGTTCATGGCCGGAGACGGAGGAGGCTGCTTCCGTCTCTGCCAAGTCGATGGACGAGGATGATCGCACACCGAAGGCCGAACGGAAAAAGTCAATGGCAACGGAGGAAGAAGAGGAACGACGAGGAAGGGCAGGGGCAGTCTGTGTCCTCCCTGTCCCCCTCTGCAATCGACTCGGTGCTTGTTGCCTCTCTCTGTCTTTGTCCCTTTCTGCCGACCCTGCAGAGGACCCTCGGGGAAGGGACGACGCCTGCTTTTCGGAGTCAAAACCGAAATAGTCAACTGAAACACCGGGCAACCCCTTCTCCTCGTCAGGCCCCCCACAGACCCCCTTCTCTAGTCTGTCTGCAGGAGTTCCCATGCGACGCCTCCCCGTGTCTTCGTCTCTAGGCAGAAACTCTTTCTTGCAGCAGGTGAACGGTACCCCTGCCGGCAGCCTTCTGTTCTTCTCCTTCTGCTTCTTTCCCGTCGGTGCGCTTTTCTCTGCCCTCTCTGCGGCCTCCCTCGTCATCTTCCTCAGCTCCCGACGGCCATACCACAACAGGCCGATGAGAGAAATCGGAAGCAGAAGAGCGAAGAAGACAACCAAGGATGTCGCAATCAGCCGACGCTGTCTGTACTCAAACGTCGCGTCCGTGCAGCTGACGGAGGGAGAGGCCCACAACCTCTTGTCGTGCGTCAAACTCGGGTGCAGAGGCTCACACCTGCATACATCCATCGCAACACATCACATTATTGCATCAATTCAGTCGGTGTCCTTGTCTCGTTAAAGAGACGTGCGAAGGAAACAAAGCGAGGGGGTCAGAAGTCACCATGCAGCCCGTTTACCTGAACATGTGCGAGTGTAAGACGACAAGATGCTAGGAAACAGACACAAACAAGACCGAAAGTCCGAATGCATGCCAAACCAGGCAAGCAAACTCGCTCAACAACTGACCGCAGAGCCGCCAGAGGTGCCGCCACGAGTTCATCTCCCCACAAGAAGGTGACGACAATTGTGGGAGAGATCAGGTCGGCAAGAAGAGACCACACCATCACCCACCAGGGGGTGTCTCTGCACACACACACACACACACACACACACACATATACACACACATACACACACACACACACACACACACACACCACAGTATAGATGAATGCAAACAAAACAACTGTTTTCGCGCTGCCCTCTCTCTTACCAGACGATAATAACAAGATCATTCTGACATTCCCTGAAATAGAAGGAACCAGAAAACCAACACCACCTCCCAGACTAATCCCATTAACCCACCGGTCAAAGTGCGGCCTGTACAGCCAGAGCACCCGTTTGGTGAAAACGAGTCTTCTTTCAAACCGGAGTCTCACGGCGGCCTCAGTCTCCAGCTCTCTCTCCTTCGCCTCTCTCTCTCCAGCAGCCACCACTGCCATGGAGATGGATTTCATGCTGTCCTCCTGTTGTGTGTGGAGGAGCTTCTGGGCGCTCTCCCTCTCCTTCTCGTCTATCGGTGTCGCCACACCACAACACAGGCCTGCAGGGGTAGAGGTAAGGTTGTTACGGGGGGCAGTGGGGGGGCTAGTGCCTGTTCTAGTTGTGTCCCCCCCGGCCGCCTCCTGTCCTCCCTCCCTTTCTGTTTCTGTCGGCATCCGAGCAAGAGCCGGGGGGGACCCTTTGCTGAAGAAACAGGGAGGGGAACGAGACAGAGCAAACGAACCAGACGGTCTCTCTCTGTCTCTCTCACCACCACCCAGGCCCTCCCTCTCCAGATCAAACGAAGGGGACCCAAGGGCCCCGGCTGCCCCTGTGGGGGGGGCACTGGACCCCGGCAGCCCGAAACCGGGGGCCGAGCAGGACGCGGACCCCGACCCCGACCCAAAACCAGAGAGGTCACAGGAGGCCCTGGCTGCAGCTGCTGCCGACTCGGCCACTCCCGTGGACCCCAGGGTGGACCTGACTGTGGTGGATCTGTAGAGGCGGGAGGAGGAGACGAGAGAACCGGAAGGATTCAAGGGACCCGCTTCGGGACCAGAGCCCCCCCCTCCAGCAGACCTGCTGCCCCCGTCCTCCTTCTCTGGAAATCCAGTGGCGCACTCGGATTGAGCGGCGCCAACCCAGTGGGTGTTGGTGTGCGAGACGGCAGAGGTGGGGGGGGCAAGGGTGGAAGGTGCGTGTGAGGTAGCTGGATTGAGGCAGTTGGTGGAGACGGACGTGATGGAGATGCTCCCATGGGGTCCCTTTCTCGAATAGGCTCTGGAGAGATCGCGTGTGGGTGTTTTCTTTTTTGACCACTGAACCTCTGGGAAGGGACTGAGGAGAATCTGGTGGGGGGTGAGGGACCCCGCTCTGCTCCTGCTTCCCTGGATCTGGGATGCTCCTGGACCCTCACTCACGTCCCCGGAATTTGAGATCAATTCCCCCCCGTCCTCCCCCCCAGGGCCTACACCTCCGGGGGCCTGTGTGACAACCATGGGAACCTCTGAGACCCTTTTCTTCGATTTGAGGAAACCCACAAACACGATCACGGCCCCGAACAGAAACAGAAAACAAATGATCCCAACGGGAACAGCCAGGGACAAAAGCCCTCTGCCAACACGGTCTGCTCCTGCAGGGGATGTCTGCAGGCAGGCAGGCACCGAGAGAGAGGACACAACAAAGAGAAAACATAAAAACTGAGTACTAGAGAAACAATAAAGACAAAAAGAGAAAGAGTGGAACGTTTTAAAACACTTTGGTTGCGGGAAGCACCTCAGGATAAACCGCGAAACGTTCCGCAAGGCGTCTGTCTGTCTGATCATTTTTCTCCCCACTTCATCCATCACCGCACAAAACTGTCTGTAGTAACTCCCAGCGAACAAATCCCTTTAATGAATTATCTCTCCCTCTCAAAGCCACAAAACGCAAACAAAGAGCAAGACATAATAGCCCCCCTCCTGACCTACAGCAGAAGGCAGTCGAGAGAGAAGAAAACTCCGTAGAGACAAAAAAGAGAAAAAAGAAGCAAAAGAAGGCAGGCAGGCAGGCAGGCACAAAGCGTTCGATCAGACAGAAAAAGGAAGAGCTAGGAGCCCACCTGGAGCAGGAGGCAGTCAAGAGAGAAGAGGTCTCCAATCGTAGGAACCTCCTGAAAGATCTCCAGAACTCTCTGCGCATGTCTCTCCACAGATGACGCCACCAGACGGATCTGCCCGTCGTGCAGCTTCGTCGACAGCGCGTCCCTCAACGAGACCAAGGCAGGCCCCGCCAATGCTGCCAGAGTCCCCAACCGGGACACGAACACGACAAGGATCTTCACGGCCACTGCGTGCTCCAACATATCCAGGTGAGGGAAGTCCTTCGTGACAAACCAGGTGTACAAAACCACAAGGCCAGTCAGTAAGAGGGCCATCAGAACTGCAAACCCAAAAGTTTGCGCTCTTGGGGGACACTGCCGGCATCCCTCGTTCCTCCCCCCCCTCACGAGGCGGGTCCCTGGCGTGCACTCATTGCACAACGGTCCCTCGTGGTGCTCTCCGCACAGGGTCCCCGGTGCCTCATCCTGAAAGGCCTCTTGAAGAAAGGGAGGCGGGATGCGAGGAGCGGAGGTTTCTGCTGAGAAGGAAGGGGGGATGGATGTGGACGTCACACACGCTGCCCCAGCAGGACAGGGGGCCACAACCGCCTCGGGCCATCGTTGGACGAGAGAGAACCCGTCGTCCGGGATCGGCCTGGAGTGGGCAAGGAGACGTCTGAGGATGTCCTGGAACATTTCGGGGGACTCGATCTCCAGAGGCTTCCCCCTCCTGCTGTCTCCCACCGTCTCGATCGGTCGGTGCAGTTTCGCCTCTGCATCCGCTGCCTCTTTCTCAGAGAGCTGTCTGCGGTCCTCCCCGTCTCTCTCTGCAGCCTCCTCACCAGAGAGACCGACGATGAAGAACTCGGAGTCCAAGTAAGGGTTTCCCCTCCCTGCACCGTTCTTCATCACGCGGGTGACCAGAGAATCCGAAGGTCTGAAGGCGAGTCCAGAACAGGTCGAGTTGGCAGGGCAGGGCTCGCAGTCGCCTGCAGTGAACACAGCCAGACCGCGCCCGTCCTCTCGGATGCGACGGCTGAGGGCCCCCGCCAGGGTGTCACTCTGACCGAGCTCTGGGACGAGGTACCGGTTTCGTTCGCACACGCAGTCTGCGGGATGAACTGCTCCGTCCGGGCTGTGTGAGTACGGAATGCAGCGCTTGCACACGACGGTTTCGCTCTTCTCAAATGGTTCGGGATCTCTGTAGAATCCCCCCATGCACTCGCACGCAGAGGGGTGGATGCTCTCTCGTGGACTCCGGGAGTTCGCAGCGCACGCACGGCACACGACCGTCTGGGTGCTCTCCCAAATATCTGGGTCTCTATAGAACCCCTCGTGACACACACACTCGCCGTTTGGGGTTTCTCTCTCCGCGTTAGGGGGGCACTTATTCGCAGTGACCATAAATTGGCACTTCCCCTCGTTGCCTGACCCGTCCACTCCCGTCACGGTGACAGTGACGAAAGAGGCCCCGACAGGAAATGCGGTCCCGTTGGGTGGGTCGAAGCTGAGGGACACGTTCTCGGGGGAGTCAACGTTGTCCCTCACCGCCACCGCCCCCTCTTCGTACGTGATCGGAGGCATGCCCAGCACCGTCTCGTTGACAGAGGAGCTCAGGGGGCACGTCAGGAGGGGCCCTTCCTCGTCCACAACTTCCAGAGTAAAGTTGCAAGTCGCTGTGTTGCCTCCGGAATCCGTCACTGTCACCAGGACGGTGTGATTGACCCCCCAATCGAAGAGGTTCTCCACAGCGGGAATGAACGTCAGAGAGGCGTCAGGGGGATCAAAGAAGATGGCGTCGGAGATGCCAATCGTGGTTGCTCTGAAGAAACGCACTCCCGGCTCTGTGCACTGTCGGAGTCTCTCAGGGCACACCACAGACGGCTTCAGGCAATTGATGCCGTCTCCGGAGAATCCCTCGTTGCACAGGCACTCGAAGGATCCAACCGTCTCCACACACTTCGCGTTCCGATCACAGTTGTGAAGGGGGGGAGAAAACGCACACTCCTGAGTATCTGCACTGGCAAGAGACTCAAACAGGTGCACGTCCAGACTCCTCAAGCCCAACCGTCCTCCATCATTGTTACCACTCGCCGCAGGTCCCCCCGCAAGAAGGACAACTGAGTGCACCGACTGCGCCCCCCCCACAAACAGCTTCTCCGCCCGGAGCCCCTCAACCTCGACGGGCCCGCTTCTTTTGGTGGACTCCAAACCACCCAGCCCCAGCTGCCCTTCCTGGTTCCCTCCAAACCCAAACACCCGTCCGTCCTCCAGACGGGCAAGGGAGTGATGGTCTCCTGCAGCGACCTCAACCACCTTCACTCCTTCAGCCTGCACGGGGAGGCGCACAAGGCTCGGAACGTCACACTGTTTCGGAGGTGAGAGGAGACGGCGAGGCGAAGACAGGCCATGCTGCTGATGCCGTGTGCCCAGCTGCCCCAGGCCCTCTCCTCCCGGTCCCTCAGAGCCGAAACTCAACAGCGATCCGTCGTCTGTCACAACCAACGAGTGGCCATACACCGAACCCTTCTTGCCCCCTCCTGCTGCCGACACTGCGCGCATACCCTCCGGCAAGGGAACCTCTCGGGGCACAAACGACCGCACCCCCGCGGCCCCCCCGCCCGCCTCCAGGGGGTCCCCCACGTTCCCGCACTGCCGACCGAAGAAGAACAGACGGCCCGCGTCAGTCCACGCCAGGGTGTGCAGATTCCCCCCCGCAGCGCCGACAATTTTCTGACCAGAGAGCGCCTCGACCTGCACGCACAGACAACAACAAACATGAGTTTTCTTTCATACAGACATTTTCTGAAACGCAGAAACGCAGACAATGTTCTGACCAGAGAGCGCCTCGACCTGCACATGCAGACAACAAACATGAGAAAAGAAAATAAAAGGGCAGGGATGAGCGAGAGAACGTGTGTGTGTGTGTGTGTGTGTGTGTGTGTGCGTCAGAGTTTTCAGTTATTTAGTTTCTCCAATAAGACGCAGCAACACATGCACTGAAACAGTGAAAAAACTAAAGATGAGACCTCCCCACCCTCACACCCTCAGATGACAAAGAGAACCGAATACACACAGAGAGACGCACCGAGACACCGAGAGGTAGACCAAGCTCATGGGCAGATAGGCAGCAAGGAACACCAGCCATTTGAAAAGGCATTTCTTGTTCTTTACACGCAAGCAATCAAATGAACAAACGAACAAAAGCAAATTGACAGAAAGCAGACGGAAAGAAAGACAGACCATTTGAGGAGGCGTTCCCTTTGCCACGGCCACTGTTGCCCCTCCAACCGTCACTCGGCTTTCCCTTTCTGCCGGACTTTCTCTCTCCACTTCCCTACCCAGCTGCCCATGGGATCCCACGCCCCATGTGTACAGCCGCCCTCGGTCCGTCCACGCAGCACTGCAAAGAGAAAGAGCAAAAGCAAGCGTGTACGCATGGAGATAAAAAAAAAGCCATTTTTCAACAAACCAATCGGTGGGTCTATCCAAGCAAGGTCTTGATGTGCTCAGCAGTGGGAGAAAGGCAGGGCAGAGAGGCATTCCTTCCCGATCGACTGAAAGATTTTCTTTCCTTCATTGGCTACAGTTAGAGACTTCTTGTTCGTATTTCTGATGGTTTCCCGCGCCCAATCCCACACACACCGTGTTCGTGCATGGAAGGAAACTCAGTGAGTGATTCAATAAAAAGGGGGGGGTGGCCAGTCACTCCATTCGACTCAGTCAGTCAGACAGGGGAATGCAAAAAGGAAGCCACACGCACGTTTAGTCAATCCAGCAGACACTCACACACCCACACGCAGGCACCGACAGACCGACCTGTGGAGACTTCCACATGCGATCCCGACAACCCTCTCTCCTCCTCCTCCTCCGGGCTGCCCCTCTTCTAATTCAGCAGAGGGGAAGGGCAACTGGACAACGAAGGGGACGGGACTGGCGTCAGTCAACTCATCCCCCACAGTCCCCCCTGCTCCTGCGCCTGCCCCTCCCGAGAAGGCTTTCTCTTCTGCCCCCATCTCAGCAGGAGGAATGGGGGAGGGGGGGTAACCTTCTTCTCCTTCGACTGTGCTGTCGGAGACGGCAGCAGGGGTGGGAGAAGGAATTTCTGTCTCTCTCCTTTGCTCAATTTCTATTGGTGCTTCTACTTCCTCCCTCTGGATCCCTTCTTGTATGAGGAGCCACGATTGAGGAGAGGGAGAGGGGGAGGCGAACAACCTCCTCCCCCAACTGTACAAAATCCCCTCCTCACTGAGGGCCAAAGAGTAACCGTCACCGCCACACGTCATGTTCACGTGCCGCAACGCAGCCACCCTCACAGGCTCCTCCTCTGCCGCCGGGGAGTGCGCCGAGTGTACCTGGCCCCTTCTCCTCAAAGTCGACGCGTCTAGACCCAACTGGTGCACCTGGTTGTTTCCAAACGCAAACAAGTCACCCTCGTGATCCACCAACAACGTGTGGTCACTGCCCAGACCTACCGACTTCACTCGACCCATGCACAATTTCCCTCCCCCCGTCTCTGCAAACCCTGCAGGACAGGAACAGGTAAAACTTCCAGGGGTGTTCGTACACACCGCCTTTTCATCGCAGTTGTGGAAGTCTGCGCAACACTCGTCAATGTCGAGAGACGGAATGCGGCGAAACACGGCAGACCTCTTCAGCTCCTGACCGAGCTGACCGTCATTTCCCCACCCAGCCGCCACAACACCGCCGTTGACTCTCACAAGCGAGTGCCAAGATCCCGAACCCCCCCTGAAAAGTGCCTTCCGCGCATTTTCGTCAATCTCCATCACAGCCCCCCCCAACGAAATCTCACGAGGCTCCGACTGAGGGTGGTCGGTGTCCAGGCCAAGCTGTCCCGCCCCCACCGCCTCCAGCATTCCGTGACGGGAACCATAGGTGTTGCCACCGAAGCCGATCAACCTCCCGTCTCCTAAACGGACAAGGGAGTGGATCTCACCAGCAGCAACCTCAACAGCCCCGGCGGGAAGGGGCACTCGGGTAGGCGAGTCCAGATTCCGCTCCCCTCCCACGCCCAGCTGTCCGTGATCGTTGCGACCGAATGCGTACAGAGACGCGGTGTGGGTGAGCACCAGAGAGTGCCTCCCCCCTGCAGCGATTGACAGGACGACCTCGGGAGGACTCATGGGCTGCTGACTCTCTCTGTGCGTGTCTCTGCCGTCACCCCCTCCCGATTCGCCTTCTCTTTCTCCCCCCGGGGCTGCAGCTTCCCCCTCAGGTTCCCCTGGATTGCTGCTGCTCGTCTGCGATTGTGTCGTCTGCGGGTTCGGAGGGTTGTGCTGCACCGTGACCAGCTCGGGTTCTGTGGAAGGGGGGAACCTGACGATGTCGTCGTCTGTGCCCTTCCAGTTGCCCCAGGCATACAATTGACGGCCGGGGGAAGTCAGGGCCAGCGTGTGTTTGTGACCTGACGTCATGCAGAGTTAACATAACAGCAGGAAGGATCGACATATCAATGAATGCAGGCACACATGTGCACACATAGGTAGTGGAATGAACCGAAAAGATAACCTGACGGAGACGGTCAGAGAAAGCAAGAAGAGACGGTTGTGGACAGACACACAGGCAGAAACAAATGAAGGAAAGCAAGGCAGAAACAAATGAAGGAAAGCAAGAAGAGACGGTTGTGGACAGGCACACAGGTAGAAACAAATGAAGGAAAGCAAGGCAGAAACAAATGAAGGAAAGCAAGAAGAGACGGTTGTGGACAGGCACACAGGCAGAAACAAATGAAGGAAAGCAAGGCAGAAACAAATGAAGGAAAGCAAGAAGAGACGGTTGTGGACAGGCACACAGGCAGAAACAAATGAAGGAAAGCAAGGCAGAAACAAATGAAGGAAAGCAAGAAGGAAAAGACGCTGCGCTGTGACGTCATCCAAGAAGTGATTGCCGATCATACTAGAGACTGTCTTCAGTTCTTTCTGCCTTTTTCTCTCTATCTCTCACACACATACACACTCAACGAGACACATACATAGAGAGACAAACAGACGGACGTACCTGCAGCCACATCATGAATGTCCCTGTTGGCCAGAGCTCCGCCGACTCTCTGAGGGAGGAACCGTACGAGGTCTGCCTCCGCCCTCTCCCCCGTATCGTCCCCGGGATCCCTCAAGAGCCCTCCGAGACCCAACTGCCCCATGTCGTTGCGCCCCCACATGAACAGAGCTGTGGGGGTCCATGCAGCACTGCAGGCAGGAAGGCAGAGACAAGGCATACATACATACATACATACAGTGGGGGTCCAGGCAGAGACAAGGCAAAATTCTGACAGGGCCATCGAGGCATGGAGTGAGGTTTGCAGAAATCAACTTCACATCGACAGAAGACCATTTGCTTTCCTTGGAGTCAATGCAACTGCACGCCCGTTCCTCTTCGTGCCACAGAGAGAAATTTAAATGAGCATACCGTCTCGCGGCATTGTTCGGGTTCACCACTCATGCACTCACTCACTCACTCACTCACTGCCCCCACCCCCTCCTATTCCCCCCAGCTGTGCGTGGCGTGACACCTGGACCTGCTGTGTTTCTTTAGAACTGCAAGCAGAGCGGCTCCTTCCTCTACAAAGCATCTCCCTCATCCAGAGAGAGAACCAGCTGACAAATAACCGTCCCCAAATCGACCGTCAGAGAGAGAGACGGGCGCTGCAACAGACACACACGGACGCACGGACCTGAAAAAGCTGCCGCACGCGACTCCGACGACCTCCCCGTCTCCTTCAGAGAGCGGCAGCTGAATCCGGATGGGCACGCTGGAGTTCCTCACACCGCGCCCCACGCCCAGCTGCCCTGCCCAGTTGCTCCCGAAAGACACCAGAGTTCCGTTCAGCGTCACGGCAAGGGAGTGCTCCTCACCTCCGCAGACGGCACGGAAACCCCCAAGGCTGCCGCCACCCACTTCTGTCGGCGCATACCTGCACAGACAGACAGACACGTTAACGCATATGTCTCTAGCTGTTGAAATTTCTCGATCTCTTGAAAAAGAACACCTCTGTGTTCCCCCGGTGAGGAGCCAACGGAGGTCCCGACAGAGATTTGTCCTTTCTTTCGTTCATTCGTTTTGCTCTCCATACTTTTCCGTCACTTGTCTTCGCAGGGGCTCTCACGATTTCTTCTTCCTCTTAGAGCGGAGCCCACAGCCTCCCGACCCAATTTGCCGCCCCCCCTGGCCGGCCGCCCTCCCTGACCGACCGACCTGTTTTCAAAATCCCCCACCCCCAGCTGGCCCTGCAGGTTCCGTCCGAACCCCAACAGCCTGCCGTTGGTGTCCACCAGGAAAGAGTGGAACGTCCCCTGTGCGGTGATGTTCACAGACCCCAGGGCGCCTCCTGAAAGAAGTAATTGAGTGAAGTGATCCATCGAGAGAAGACTCAATTGAATTGAATTGAAGAATTCACTAAGAAGTAATTGAATTAATTGAAGAATTGAAAGAATTAATTGAGTGAAGTGATCCATCGACAGAAGAATTGAATTGAATGGAAGAATTCATTCCTTCAACGAAGGAAGGAAGGAAGGATGACTTTCTATTCTGAAGCGAATTTCCGGAACACAGAGAAGAAATGAAGTCGCAGTGACAGAGAAAGGCGAAACAATAGCAGGAAAGGCGTTGATGACTCAAACAGACAAACCCAGTTGGAAGGAGGGAATCGGGGTACTGGATGGATGGATGATCGTTCTCATCTCAGTCGTCCCTCGAGTCTCTTCTCTTCTCTCTCTGTGTCTCTCTGTGTCAGGTGACCAGATTCTGTCACAACGCCCTGGGACTGTACGAGACGAGCCTTCCGTACTCCCACCATGCGTTCTTTCGTTCTTTCTGTATTGTATTTGAGTATTATGCGTTGCTTCGTTCTTTCTTTCTGTACTGTACTGTATTTGAGTGCTGAGGTTTGTCTTCAAGTGCAACATCTCTGAAGGTGGTCGGGTTACAGCGTGACAGCGCTTCTAATTCTGCTGAGGTTCTGTCTTCTCTGTCTGTAAATATTTCTCTGAGCGACTGACTGCAGGTAGTCTCATTCTGATGGTTGTTGTCATTCTTATTCTGCACGAGGGACCCCGCGCCTCCGCCAGGGACGAGGCGAAGAAACCCCTCGGCACCTGCACGCAGGAATCCATTGCAGGGACATGAAGCATACATACAGACACACACACATACAGAAGGGATTGCAGACGGCCAGACGAGAGTCGATCGATCAAAAAGAGCAAGGAGCCTGCAGAAGGAAGGACAGGCACGAGAGAAGGAGGGGTACGAAGAGAACTAACTCAAAAGAAAGAGAACATGCCTGCCAGGTGTAAAATGGCTTCCGTTCCCTCATCCCTTTCTGTGAGAGGATGGAGCAAATCTGGTGTCCTTGCTCTTTCTCTTCTCTTCTCTTCTCTGCGCTTCTTTTGGATTTGCTCAGTCCCCACAAACGCGCTGGCACAAGAGGGCAAGACAGACACCTCACACCATCATCACTCACATCACGCAAGGAAGGAAAGGAAGCCACAATGTCTCTGCGGCGGCAGGTGGGCCGGGAAGACAGACACGAAAGCAGGCAGCATGCGGGGGCTTTCTTCCTTTGCGGCTCTGAGGAAAGAGCGGCCAGGCTGGAGACAAGTGCAGGGAGCGTGTGAAGAGAGGGGGAAACAGTAATAGACCCACCGAGACAGCTGCAGAGGGAGAGAAGGAGAGCGAGGAGACGAAAGGCAACCACCACCATTCGAGCACACCCTCGCGTCACCTTCCCAAACTGCTTGTTAGAAAGAACTATTGGGAAATGACCTTCAAATCGTCAAATAAAGGAGTGAAAAACAAGGGCAGAGACGGGCAATATACAACTTCTTCCTTTGCAAGATCAGATCAAACCAGACCAGATTGGGTGCTTCGATGCTTTCTTTGTTCAATTGACAGAACTGCACGCGACTGTACAAGCGCTCAATCACCCTTGGTTGTTTCCTTCCCCCTTCGATCACATCTCCATGTGCTCGAAATCCTTCTTCACTTCCTATACTGCTGTATGAATGGAAGAAAGGAAACACAACCGATAGGAAGAAAGACAGACTTTTGGTTGCCGTGATCGATACATGCATGCAGTTCCAGCCTCGCGAGTCTTTTCGGACGGTTAATTCAGTGAGTGAATGAATATTATCTCCTTCGTGGAATAGACTCTGCATGGGATTAAATACAAAAATTTTGGGATTATTAAATTGGATTTTGATACAAATGAGAAAAAAATTAACATTAATTTGCACACTAATACAATACAATACAATATTCGAATTAAAACTTAATCGGCAAGATAATAATATCCATTCTGACACGAAAATTTTGTCCAAAACAGTTCTTCGGAAACTTAGCTCCAACCTCCCAGCTCAAGTCAGTTCCTTCAGCACCGAACTGCGTGATTAAGAGTCTCCAAAGCAAAAGTGAGAAGGTGAGATCTACGATAACCGACCCACGAGCACGCAGACTGTCAGAACCGCAGCCAGCCACGAGCCAGTACAAGAGAAAGCCACACACAAGAGCTAGGAAGTGTAGAAGTTCTTCTTCCGTTCCCTTTCAAAGGGTGAAGTCACTATGCAAAAGCGGGGATTCTACGGGAACTCCCTGATTGCTTCGGGGTACAGGCCGACTCAGCAGGGTCGTCCAAACCCTGCGGCAAGGCTTCCCCCTCGCAGCAACGTATGGGTCAACCCAGCACTCAAGCAACAGCAGCAGCAACAAAAGCCAACTCAGCCCACAAACCCTCCCGCACGACCTGTACCGCTTCCTCCTGTATCCCTCAACGCTGCCCCCAATCCTGTCCGACCTGCGTCCCACCCTCCTCCCTCTTCATCTTCTTCCTCTTCTGTGCCCTCCCAACAGAAACCTTCCCAAGCACCCGCCACCTCATCTGTCCAAGTTGCTCCGTCCACAACAACAACAACAAATCCAGCACCACAAGCCCCGCCCAAGTTCGTCCGTCTAGGAGGAAACAAACTTGTTCTCCAGGGCCACCAGCCAAAACCGAAGCCCAAACCGACCACCCACCAACCTCGACACCACCATCACCACCCCAACAGCAGCCAAAAACAACCACAACCAGGAGTCATCAAACCCCCCACAAAGACTCATCACCCGCACCACAACCGCAAAGCCCTGCACTCACACACACACGGGGGAAAGAGAAAGATGACGTTGAGCTTCTGTAAGTTCTTCAGCAGATTCGGCAGGTGCAAGAGAGGAGATGCCTGTCCCCATGCGCACGACAAGAGCCAAGTCACTCTGTGTTCCTTCTGGCAGAAAGGGAAGTGCAGAAACAAGGAGTGCCTCTACAGACATCAGATGGACCTTCCGAGAGATGAACGACCGCCTTGCGCAGACTATCAACTCGGTCCGTCCGTCAGCTTCTCTTTTTGTTCGCGCGTCTGTGCGTTGCCCTCTTCTCATTAATGAACAGTTTGATGCTCTATCTGACTGGTTCTTGTGCCTTCCTTTTCTTTTTGCCTCTTGTCTGTCTGTCACTTATCGAGTGAGGTCTTCTTTTCCGACCTCGTCCTTGTAGAGGTCTCCGTGAACTCTCTCCTTTTGTCCTCCAACGAAGTCTCGTTTGCGCTTCTTCCTTTCCTTCTTTCTTCCTTTGTCCGGGGCCCTCTACGAAGGTCTGTTTGTTTTTGTGTCATTCGCCTCCTGCCCTGCCCTTTTCCGTCAGCGCGTTGTTTTGACGTGCACTGCCCTTACCGTCACGTGCTGACTTCCACGGACCCGACGCTGCTTCTCCCCGTCTCTCCTCTGGACGCCCTTGACCTCTTCGACTTCCCCGAGGAGGCGGGCCCTGGGGGAGGGGCGGAGGGGGGTGACGAGTCTCTGGTGTCGTCTTCTTCTTCTTCAGAGTCGGAGTCGGAGTCTGAGGGGGGTTCGGATGATGAGGACGAGGACGAGAGGATGGAGGGAGACGCCGACGGGTCAGACGAGGAGGAAGGTGAGGGGAGGGAGACGGAGAGTGAAAGTGAGAAGGAAGAAATGGAGTTGGGTGGGGAGGCAGAGAGAAATGGAATAGACGAAGCAGAAGAAACACAAAAAGAAGAAGGGAGAGGATCGAGAGGGCAGGTAGGAGGGACCAGAGTAGACGATGTCGGGTGTTCCTCTTTCTCCTCCCCTTCTGGCTGTGCTGCTGAGTTGAATTTCAAGAATGTGAAGGCAAACGGAGAGATGATGAGAGATGTTTCCTCCTCCTCTTCTGGTTCTGCTGCCTCTTCTTCGTCCAGTCTCTTGATTTGCTCTGCAACTGCCGCTACGTCCGCCTCTTCAGTACCCCTCTCTTCCTCTTCTTCGTCTCCCTCTGCGGCGGGAGGTATGGACAGAGACAGAGACAGAGAGATAGAGCCGGGGGAGGGGGGTGATGTTGAAATGGATGGAGGGATGGGAAGGGGGGGAGAATTCTTCCAGGGGGGGGGATTGAAGGGGAGATGACGAACGAAAACGAGGAGACGATCGACCAGAGGGCTGAGCGAGTGAGTGGGTCGGTTCTTCGATTTCTGTTGCTTCTGAGTTTCTGTTCGTGCATGTGTGTTTGCCTGTTGGTTTGTTTGCTTTTCTCGGTCTTTCCTCGTTTTGTCCTTTCGTTTGGTTTTGCTGGTCTGTGTCTGTCTATTGGTCTTCTGGTGTGTTTTTTTTTTTCGTCCGCCTGAGTGTAGGCACTTGGCCTCATCAAACATCATTCCTTCATTGGCTTTTTTTTGCCATGTCCGTGAGTGTGTATTTGCGTGTTAGAAAGTATGTCACTGTGTGTCTGTGTGGGTGTCTGCATGTGCATATGTTTGTGAGAAAACGCTTAGGGGACTTCATCGGCCCGTCCATCCCTCCGCCTCAGAAACAAAATCTGTCAACGTCCTGTTTCGTTTCGTTTCCTTTCCGTGCGTTTCCTTCGATGCATGTCCCTCTGTTTTGTTTCGATCGGTCCTTCTCTGTCTGTCCGAGTGTCCCTTTTCCTGTTTGACCTTTTCTTTCGTTCGTTTCGGTTCCTTTCGTTGCAAGCACAAATTTCTCTCTCTCTTTGCTTGCTCCATTTCACGTAGCTTCCTTCCTGCCATCGATACATTTCTTTCACTGCCTCCATCCATCCATCCATCCATCCATCGTGTCCCTCCCTCTGTGTGTGTGTGTGTGTGTGTGTGCCCCCTCCCCTCCCCTCCCTGTGTGCGTGTGCTCTCCTTCTATTTCTGGGTCTCTTCCTGCTTTTGTGTTTCTGCTGCCGTCCTTCGTTCCCCCCCCACTCCCCCCCTCCCTTCCTTCGTACCTGTCTGCCTGTGCCTTCTTCCCCTTCTCCTCCCTCCCTTTGCGCATGAACCAGGCAGGCACCCTGCAGAGAAGAGCAGAGTTTGTGCGGGCCGACATGCAGAACGAACGAAACATCGGGGACCAGCGCTCTCTCGTCGGAGGAAATGAAGGGACCGTCCTTCCTTCTTAACGGAGTCAACGGAGTTCCTGTCTCCTCTCTGCTGCGTCTGCTCGGTCGACTGCACACACACACACACACACACACACACACACCAGCACAGATCGAGTTTTACGAAAAGCAGTGAGAGAGAGAGGGAAGTAAAGTTCTAGGTGAACGTTTCGCCTTCTTTTCCCTTCATTCCCTCTTTTGCGTCTCTTGCCATGTCTGTCTGTTCTCTTTCTGCCTTTGTGTCTCTCTTTTCCTCTGTGCCTTGCCCTTTTTCAACGTGTGAATAACTAGCCACTGTATGTATCTGTGTGTGCGTCTTGCCGTCTGCCGATGATGCCTGATAGACCCGCCTTTCCTTCCTTTTCCTGCTAGCTTGTCTCACATAGCTCTGTCCTCTCTCCTTCAGACTCCCAATTTTTTTTTTTTCGTTACGCACCAGAGTTCATCCATTGCCACATCACCTCATGACTCCATTCCTTCAGAGCAATTTTAGTCAAGGAGGGAGAGAGACTCGGGGGGGGAGGGGGGGGCAGGGTCGATAGGGTGCGTCTCCCATGCGTGCGTCGCCGGCTGACAGAGTGAGTGCATCAAGGCGCAATTTTTCAGTTGGTGGGCAGTCAGTCATTCAATCAGTCTATTTAAAAAGGGGTCGTTCCATCTGTCCGGGTGCTTCGGGGGAGGGAGGGTGAGGGTGCACGGGGACGTCCGAGCCGAAGAGGGTTGGAGGTGTCAGCTAGCGTGTCAAAGTAGATCGGTGGCAGATTGGTAGATGCAAAGGCATGTAGACTGACTGTCAATGTGCTGGGCCGCAAAGCCGTTCAAGGGCACCTGGACAACTGGAATCAGGATGTGATTTTCTTGGTTGCAGTGATGCCTGGATGCATGATCATTGCTCGTTGGATCTGATGCAGAACTTGAAAATCCATGTATGCTGGAAGATTGTGCTACAGCGCGGTAAGCTTGTTGAGACTTCCGTGGTCTGTCCTTGTGCCGGTCGCACAAAAAAAAACTTTTTAAAAAAATGAAGAGAAACAATGTTACAATAAGAAACAACGAAAATTATATGAAATGCATGACGTTCATACATGCGTGAAATTGATCGGATTAAACGTTGTTTAACATAGATTTAATATTATAGTAATGAAACTGTTTTGTTTGTTGCTGTCAATTTGACAGTGTCAAATGCTAGAAGCCTAGAAATATGTTGCAGGATGACGATGGTGTATGATGCCAGTGATGATCGATCATGGATGATGATTATTCCTAGGATTATTCTAAGGTGATGATGATGATGCGTAATGATGGATACATAAAATTTTAATGAAAGTGGCTTGGAAAACGAAGCTGACAAGGTATTTAACAAAAATTGCACCCCCTTAGACTACACGGATGGCGTCCGACGTTGACACAAAGATTTGATGCACGCCAAGCTAGGCCCTGGAAAGATAATTGAATCATAATTCAGCTGAGGGGACACTTATCAAATTTTAACCAGGGGCAAGAAAAAGTATAATCTCGCTTTCCGGGCCATTCGCATGAAGTGCGTCAGATGATTGACTCAGATTGAGATGGCCGGTTAAGCGTCAAGCCTCCTCCTGCCGCAATGTTATTCATTCTTCCCCTCGCTGGCCTCCTTTCCCTCAAGATCTCGTGTATGCAGTCCGCGAAGCTGATGTCTTATCTTATCTTATCTTAGATGTCTCAGTCTCGGTCTCGGTCTCGGTATACTTTCGTCCACCACGGAGCTGTGGCTATCTACTGGGATACACTCCTCCAGAGTTAGTCCCATACCCCATATGCATGTGTGCTCCCCCTTCCACTGGGGCAGTCTAGCAAAACTTCAGTTGTGTAGGATATCAAATCTACTTCCCTGACTACACCTCTCCCCCTCACCCCTGCTCCTACTATATGACAATTCTATTTGATAACCCATTTGACTATCACTATCTTAAAGCCCACCCTGTTTCACGACCTGAGAGCCTGAAACGGTTCTGTCATGCTCGAGGTCTCTCCCGCCTCTCCCCTCTTAGTCGACTGTTGTGCACCATGTCCAGCCCCTAGTCCAGCCCCAGACAAACAATACAACTGAATCTGGTGTTCCAACAGCTGTCGCAGCACCGTAGAGCACCCCCACCCCCCCATCCATCACCACCCTTTCCTTTTCTCTTATATCTCTCTCTTCCCCCATCTCTTCCTTTCTCTTCCTCTCTTTTCTTTCTCTTCATCCTGCCCAAAGAAAACCAGACCTGCTGCTTGGTATTGCTAGGTGGTGGGCAAGTGCGTATCAGTGGCTAGCGTAACATACTCAACTTGTACATACAAGATCTGTCATACCAGGTTCTTACTTCTAGATACTTCCTTACAGACTTTCATACCAAGGTTTGACTTACTGCCGACTGCATACGCATGCGCGTGACTTAATTGCATGAACGCGAATACGCTCGAACTGCGTATATCTCGATACGGCCTGAGATGCTGCGTTGCATACCGTTGGGCGGCTGCAAGCCTTACAACGTTACGGGTATCATTAATTGTAGTACCAAGCTCGCCAGTGCTTCCTCCTTTCCCAACCCCCTCAGCATATCAGCGGTTCCCTCCTTACATCTCATTCCCTCCTCTCTCACCCATACCCTAACCATACCACTGACATGCCATGCTGAGTCATTGCTAACCTCCGCTTTGTCAATCACAGCGGTCTGCAGCCAGGAAAAAACTTCCTCTTTCGAGCAGTGAGGGAGAAAACCTAGCTTTTCCTTCCCTTTTTCAGCTCTTCCCACTCTCTATTTCCGTCTGGTCAGTTTCCCTCCTTCCTTCCCTTTCCTACCCTTTCTGACTGGAACAGGAGCCAGGGAATTAAGGTTTGACAGTTATTTCCAGCCCGGTCTTTTGAGATACCAGCCTGCTTGACTGTCACAGACGACCAAAAACTTCCGATTTGACACCCAGAAGAAACAGTCGTCGAATTAATGAATTCTTGGCGCTACATTGTAACTTGGTGCCCCCCCGTTTCCCTATCTCCCTAGCTGCATTTCTTCTTTCCCTCTCCCCTTGCAGTGCCTCAAGGGAAAACCTCCAGGGACATGGAGGGAAAACCCCCAGATTGAAGAAAGAAAGAAAGAGGAAATGGAGGAATGAATGAATGAAGGAAAGAAGGAAGGAAAGAAAAAAAGAAAACAAGAAAGCAAAAAAAAAAGAAAGAAAGAAAGAAAGAATGAAAGAACGAAAGAACAAAAGAATGAAAGAATGAAAGAACAAAAGAACGAAAGTCTTAGAATGAAAGAATGAAAGAACGAAAGAACGAAAGAAAGAAAAAGAAAGAAAGAAAGAAAGAAAGAAAGAAAGACAGACAGACAGAAAGAAAGACAGAAAAAAAGAAAGAAAAAAGAAAGAAAGAAAGAAAGAGAGAAAGAGAAAGAAAGAAAGAAAAGGAAGGAAGGAAGGAACGAAGGAAGGAAGGATAGAGAAAATCAACACAAGGAAAAAGAAAAAGATAGTCATAAATGTCCCAATATAAACTCAATCTTGGT
The DNA here is from genome assembly GCA_018398765.1 of Chromera velia. Taxonomy (NCBI): domain Eukaryota; family Chromeraceae; genus Chromera; species Chromera velia. The sequence goes on along the minus strand of JAHBMJ010003327.1, from coordinate 12,822 downwards.
TTGATTTCTCTGTTAATCGCTCTTTATGCGCCTCTCTACCCTAACTTTAACCTCAAATATGACAGTCGTGAGAGAACTGTAAGGGGAACCCAAGGAAATGGAAGAGGGTAAAGCAGAAGAGAGAGAGAGAAAGAGAGAGAGAGGGGGAGAGAGAGAGAGAGAGAGAGAGAGAGAGCGTGCGTAAAGTGGAAGAGAGAGAGAGAGAGAGAGAGAGAAAGAGAGAGAGAGAGAGAGAGAGAGAGAAAGAAGGAAGAAAAAAACGTCTAACAACAACTTTCCCCCCTTTTTTTCCCTGCATTCTCCCACCGCGAAGTCATCTCCCTCTTTTGCATGATTATTGCCTCTTTCTCTGATAGGGCGCATAAGAGATGTGTGCATGTGCGTATGCTTGTCACAGGCAGCTTGTGTGTGTGTGTGTGTGTGTGTGTGTGCGTGCGTGCGTGCGTGCGTGCGTGTGTGTGTGTGCGTGTGATGTGCGCATGGTTGTGAAACAGCACATGCATGGCATGCACAGCGCTGCATGTTGCGCGCGCATGCAGAGCGCGAGCGCGCCGCGACAAAAGTCAAGAGTGTCTATACCAAGCCCAATGTTAAACGATCGATTGTTTTAAGACGCTAAGACTGGGAAGCTCCCGCTGCCTCTCAGAAGCTACGTACACAGGACTACGGCTATGTAACAACTTGGCATGATCGCAGCAATCCACTTTCGTCCGCCTCGTTCCTGTGGTTGTTTTGTGTGTCCATCGCGACTTTAGAACAGCAGGGAAGCCCGGCATGCAGTCTGGCACAGTTTCGTTCGGCTCCCGTCTCCTATTTTTCTTTTTGTGCTGTGCGGTTCTTCTGGACCGTCTACTTACGAGTTCTACCCGACAATCACAATTGGCACTACCGCATTCTGCCTTCACATTCTTTCGCTGTAGTGGATCTGGTCCGTTTGGGCGAGGACAGAGAGAGAGAAGATGTGGAAGGGATCCTTTCTCCGTCTCGTCCGTCCGGTGTCCCCTTCCACTGCAGTCAAGCCCTGCAGACGGGGGGAGAGGAGAGGCAGAGGGAGGGGGCGACAGCGGAGACCCACCCAGTAGGTTGATGGTCATGATTCCTGTCGCCTGGGCGTGTCGGGAGACTGTGGCCTTCTTTGGGTTTGGGGGGAACTCCACGGAGACGGCAACAGAGAAGGAGCAGAGGGGCGGTGGCATGTTCGCTCCTCTGTCTCTATCGGGGATTCAGAAGGCGTTGGAGCGCTGGATGCAAAGGGGAGAGACGTCAGGGGAAGCAGAAGAGGAGGCGGACGAGAAGAAAAAGAAAGAGAAGGAAAAAGGAAAGGGGGGGAGTGGGTTGAGGGGAGAGCGTGTGGTGGCGGTGCGAATTTTGGGCCCTTCCGGTCTCGTGAGTGACCAGACTGCGACGATCTTAGCGAGACGGGCGGGTTTGACTGAGTGGAGGGGGGTGAATGACATCGCACTGGGCACTTTCTGGGAACTTGTGAAGAGGTCAGAAGGGACTCTGCGTGAGTGACAAAGAAGGGGTTTTGTGCCAGGCATCTTGATGAAGTGCTGCGCCAATGGAGTCCCTGCCGTGCTTGTGTACGTATCGCTTGTGTACGTATGGAGAAACGTCCTTGCATGCAAAGGCTAGAATGGATGAAGAGGAAGAGTAAGAGGAAGCAGTTCGTTGGGGTTTTTCCCAACAGGCAGGGAGGCGCTGGCGAAAATCAGTTCATTCACAGCAGAGGTGTGCGAACGTTGGTAACTCGCATGTAGTCTCTCTTGACGTGCACACACTACTCTTAAAGAGCTTTACGGGACTCTCTCTCAAGATACACACGCATACATACAAACGCACATACCCACATAAGTACATACACAAATAAATACTTTCACAGGCACACACGAAGATTCATGTGCATGCATACTCTCGTAGCTACAAACGTGTGCATTTTGAGAGGGTTTGCAGGTACTACTCAGAGAGAGGCTTCCTCTACTCACAGCTGAGCTCCGAGATCCCGGCACTAGTCAAGAAAGTAGACCTGGTAAAAAGATTAAATGGTCTAGATGGTAGATTCAATTCAAATCAGTCGACGTATCTTTGATCGATCCCGGCACTAGTCAAGAAAGTAGACCTGAATGCGGGACCTTTTCGGAGAGACATGAGGGAGGGAGGAAAGGGGGAAAGGAGGGGAAATTGCTACAGGGATTCGGGCCTATTCCTTTTTTCTTTCTTTCTTTCTTTCTTTCTTTGACTTCTTCCTGTTGAAATTGTCTGGAAGGTTTTCGTCATGCAGAACCTCGCGCTCTACATTCATTCATTTTGGATACTCTCCTTTCCTTCTCCTTAAATTATGGCGGGATTGTGGTCCGACAGGGCACCCGGCCGTGTCGGTGCGATCAGTTGGTGCATTCATTCGCTCGTGGTGGTCCCGCACAGCCCGACTTCATTGTCTCCTTGCGTTTCCTCTTGTCTGCCTTCCCCTCGTTTAATCGTTTCGTTTCCCTCTTTCCCTTTCCTTTTCCCCCCCTTTGTCCTTCCTTCCCTTCTCTCCTGCAGACCGCGAGATCTTCTTCCATGCGTTTACTTTCATACAGAATTCTTTTTCAGAAACAGAATTCTTTTTCATACAGAAAGTAAACGCTTTCCTTTTCCCCCCCTTTGTACTTCCCTTCTCTCCTGCAGACCGCGAGATCTTCATCCAAGGCCTCGCGGTCAGAGGCACAAACAGAAGGTGCAGAAGGAAAAGGGAAGGAGACCACGGAGGAGAAAGAAAAGGAAAAAGAGACCGCCGTCGTCCTCTACTTCGGGGCCTTTGAGCCCGTCGTGTCTTCGGAAAGTCCCGTGATCCTTCAGGGACACTTGCTGCGGGTGGGTGGGGAGGGAGGGAAGTGGCTCTCTCTCTCTCTCTCTCTCTCTCTCTCTCTGTGTGTGTGTGTGTGTGTGTGTATGTGTGTATGTGTGTATGTGTGTGTGTGTGTGTGTGTGAGTGTGTGTGTGTGTGTGTGTGTGTGAGAGAGAGAGAGTCTGTGTGTGTGTGTACGTGTGTGTCTGTGCTTCTTTGCCGGTATGCTCTTCTGTACGCAGAAAGAAAGAGAGAGAGAGAGAGAGAGAGAGAGAGAGAAGAAAACCAGGCAGGAACCTGAATGACCCAAACGACCGACCGACCGTGTGTGTGTGTGCGTGTGCGTGTGTGTGTGTGCAGAACGCCTCTGATCCCTCTGCCCCTGTAGACGAGGATTTTGACAGCGAAGAGAAATCCCGAGGGGAGCGGAGGGCCAACAGGCTGGACGTCGTCTTCCCCCCCTCAGAGGCAAAAGTCAGGACGCACCCGGCGGCAGTCGCCAGGATGCTCAACATGAAGCCAAATAGGCACGTGCGCATTGACGAAAGGAGGTGGGTACATGAAGTGAGCGAGCGAGTGAGCGAGTTAGTGAGTGCGTGTATATGTATGTGTATGTCTGTGTGTCTGTGTGCGTGTATGAGAGAGAGAGAAAGAGAGTGAGATGGTGAGTGAGTGAATGATTCACGGAGGCAGAGAGAGAGAGAGAGAGAGAGAGAAAGACCAACTGATTTTGTTTCTGAAATATTGTAACCGACAGACCTGAAGTCCGCCAGAAAGTCAGTGACTGAGTGAAGGCATAGTTGTGGTCTCTTTGTCGATTAGTCGGCCTCGAACGCTTTTCAGCTCAGCGAATCAAAAAGGGAGGAAGCAAAAGTGAAGTGAAGTGAAGTGAACTGAACACAACGAAGGAGAGACGGGACAACCAGACGAACTAGTGGAGAAGGTAGGAGGAACGGCAGACGGAAAGAAAGGGATATTCAGATGAAAAATAGAAATGCATCAAGAAAGGAAGAGAGTCCGTTGTTTCATTGAGTGCCGTCCATCATTCTGCATTCCTGCCCGCCTGTCTAGCTTCATGCATACTGAGTAGCTCAACGACACGAAGAAACGAATCAATTAGAGACACCAATGAGCCCACACCCCTAAGTTCATTCTCGAGAATGAATGCAGGTTTCGTATGTTGATAAAGCCGGGGCCCTTTCTGAAGATCTCAGAGAGAAGACTCTCCCCCAACTCAAAGGAGAGGCCCCTGCCTGTCTCCCCGAAGGATCTTGTCGTGCCTGGCCTGGTCTCTCTCAAGGATGCGAAGGAAGAAGTAGACAGACTCATGGCACAACAAGTGGGTGTGAAGTGACGCACACAATTTTTCCTTGCGTGCGTCAAAGGATGCAAAGGAAGAAGTAGACAGACTCATGGCACAACAAGTGGGTGTGAAGTAGGCGGGGAATAGATGGGTGGAGAAGACAATTAATTTATGCAGAGATGCTCTTTTGATTTGTCTCTCTTCTTTTCTTTTCCTCTTTTTTCTTCTCGCGTATTCTTTTCAAGTTGCACAATCAGGGCTTTGTTGTAATTTGCTTTCACCTCTCTCTCTCTCTCTCTCTCTCTCTCTTTCTCTCTTTCTGCCTGAGTGGCCTGAATCCCCTTGGGGGGGCAGATGCGCAAGGGAAGGCGAAGTAAGCCCTCGTTGGGGATCGAAAAAGGGAAGGACAACGCCGAGAAGCAACAAAAGGGGAAGGGAAGACGGAAAGGAATCTCCAGCAACAAAGAGAGAGAGTCCGAGTCTCCGAGTGAGATTCTTCTAGTGAGAGGCCCCGAGACGATGGACACTTCTCTGGTTCTGTCTGTGGTGGAGGGGAAGAGCAGAAGCAGAACAGTTGGCGTGGAGCTGTCAACGGACCCTTCAGGCATCTCTAGGCCCACCGGGTTCTTCTCGGTGCAAGATCGGAATTTTCGGGGGTCAGTCTTTTTTTTGTCGCCTAGCTGACTTGTCTTTTTGTTTGTTTGTTTGTTTGTTTGTTTCTCTTTTTCTCCCCTCTTCCTCTCTTGAGGCACTTCTATCCTCTCTTTCTTGCTTTCTCTCCCTGTTTTTGTCTTGAGCTTCCTTCTTGGAGCGGGATTCTTTGACTGACTGAAGACCAAACATTTGTATTTTTTGTCTTGAGCTTCCTTCTTGGAGCGGGGTTCTTTGACTGACTGAAGACCAAACATTTGTATTTTTTGTCTTGAGCTTCCTTCTTGGAGCGGGGTTCTTTGAATGATTGAAGACCGAACATTTGTGTTTTTCAGCAGATTCGCAAGACAACAGGGGTAAAAGAACATAGAACTCTGCGTGTGTATGTGTCTGTGTGTGCATGTGTGCGTGCGTGCGTATGTGAGCAGCTCTGCAAGGCAGATCGCGCTGAGCATTGAAGCTTCGGAGACGGTGCAGAAGACAGAGAAGGACGCGGAAGAACAAAGAGAGATGCCGTCAGGTGTCGGGACAGGGCAGGCAGCTGGTAGTGGACAGGGAGAGAGGGGGAAAGTGAAGGAGAAAGGAGGAGTAGAGGTTGGCGGTTATCGTCGAGGTCGGCCCTCGAAGGGATTCCGTCTGTCTCTTTTGGCAGACAACGTTGCCAGAGGACTTGGGAGGTCTGTTTGTTCTCTCATTGTTTGTCCTAGCTGTCACTTCTCTCTCTCTCTCTCTCTCTCTCTCTCTTTGTGTTGATTGAATTTGAATTGAGCTCCCTCTCTCTGTCAGTGTTTCTTCTTGAACGGAATGCTTGTCGGAGGGAAAGGATCGAGAGGAATGGAGAAAGCCTGCCTGCCTGCCTGTCGATCCATCGAACGAACCGAAAATTTAATAGAGGAGACACGCGAACCGGCCAGCAAAATCTCTGCGCAGCCCACTGAAGGGAAGGGAAGGACAGCAAGGGAAGGACTTTCTTTCGTCCCCTCTCGTCTTGTTCCTTTCTTTCTTTCTTCCTTCTCTTCTTACTCCCTCATCTTCTGTCTTTCTTTTGTTCCTTTTGTCGCTCACGTGCCCTACTAACTGTGTGGGCATGTGGTTGTGAGAATGAAATCTTGCTGTATTTCCTGGGCGCCTGCATAGATGCATGGTGGCGTTCTGTGTTTGTAACTTTTTTTTTTTTTGGCGCCTGCACAGATGGATGCATGGTGGCGTTCTGTGTTTGTAACTGACTGACTGACCGTGTTTGCAGATATGCAGACGCCCAAATTTTTGCGCACACAGTGGACGGAGGTCCCTCTCCATCGGGTTCTGGTGTAGAATTTTGTGGTAACTCGGGTGTCGAGATTGTGTTCCACTCTTTTGTTCCGGACACACGACCCCTATTTGCATGGGTAGGCAGAGGCGTGAGCTCGGTCTTGGCTCAAGGAGATCGTCTTGTGTGTGGATGGAATGAGAGAACAAAGGGACTTAGAATGGGCAGCAGGCGAGATCCAAAAGACAAGCAAAAGCAAAGGCACAACAGCGGTCCTCTTCCTCTTTCAAGTCCAATCGGGGAGGCTGAGGGAGAGGAAGGTGAAGAGGAAGAGGGAGGGGTGGAAACAGAACGCAAACCGAAAAAGCAAATGCAGGTACAGTCGGGTGTGCGGTCTGTCTCGGAAGGACAAGCGCCTGTTGAGCGTTCACCTTTAGGAGACGGCAAAAGTGCGAGTGGAAAAGTTCAGCCCGACCCTGAGCGGCTCTGGGAGGGCGGTTGGAGTGGAGGGGGTGTGGAGGGTGTGGCGCCTTCCCCCGATGATTTGGCGTTGAACTCTGCAGCTGTGAGGGCAGATTCGGCCCAGTCGGGTAGACAGAGGAAGCTCCGAGAGGAGCGGAGGGCGGAGAGAGGGCGGCTGTGTTGGGAATTTGAGGGAGCGTCAGCGAGGGAGGGGCCGGAGAGAAGCTCTAGAGGGGTGAAGGCACGTTGCTCAGCCCTTTTCAAATGGAAGGTCAGACAGTCAGTGTTTGTTTTTCTTTTCTTTGTTTCTTCCTTTCGTTCTTTCTTTCTTTCTTTCTTTTTTTCTGAGTCTTTCGCTCGGCTGAGGAACGTCAGTGAGTGGGTGGGGGGACGGAAGGGGATGCGAGTGAACAAGAAAGAAGGTCTGACAGGACGGGGAGGTCTTTTCCTTCAACTGAAGGCAGACAAGCCAAGACAAAACAAGGCAGCAGGAAGGCAGACAGGCAGTCAGGAAAGCATTCGCTTTACTCTAGCTCTTCTTGCGGTCTCCTGTTCTGCCTCCCTGCCGGTTTGCCTCTTTCTTGTTTTGCTCTCTCTCGGGCCGCACTGCATCGTTCGCTTTCTTTCTGTCGTTTCCTTTCCTTCTGACATGCAGTCAGTGCGCTCTTCTCTTGAGGAAAGTTGGGCAGTCAGTCAGGTCCCGGCAAGGAAGGCCTACTCGCCCGGCTCCTTATGTACATGCAGCTCTCTCTTCTCTTTGTATTGCGCTCCCTTATCAATAAATGCATGCATGGTGATAGAGTCGAATCGTTTAATGGGACCATTTTGGATCTACACGCTCATGCACATTTGCAGGGCGGTCGGAGTTTGTGGAGATTTTCGAGTGGGTTGGTGGACGCTGCGGTCCTCTCTGCGGGCACGCGGACGGTTTGTGGAATCCGTTTGCCTGGATCTGCAGCTGCATGGGACAACGGCGTAGTGGAGGGAGAGGGGGAAAGGGGGATGAAGGGGGAATGGGTGGGGTGGAAGCCGTGGGGTAAGGTTGAGTGGTCCGGCGTGCAGAACTTTCGTTTAGGAGATGCGGTGGAGGAGCAGTTTGTCCTGCTGAAACGGAGATGGAGCGAGCAAAGGATGGCGAAAAATCAAAGTGAAAGAAAGGGAGTAAGGGCGTTTTTGGGTAACCTTCCGATGCCCAGGGGTTTCAATTTTCACTTTCCGAAGTTGACTTCCAGATTTATAGGGGGAAATAAGGGGCAAATTCTGATAGGGGGTGTGCGGGTCCGTCTTGGAAGCCCGCGGCCTCCTTCTGCCTCTTCTTCCTCTTCGCAACTGCAGAAGAGGAAAGGAAAAGGAACGGGTGACATTGAATCGAGGAAGAAAAAGGAGAAGGAAGAGGAGAAAGATGCAGAGACAGCTATATCAGGAAAAGAAGCGCCACAAAGTGTACCTGAGGAGGGAAAGGAGAAGGAGAAAAAGAAAGGAAAAGAGGCCGAAAAAACCCAACCAGCGTCCTTTGAGCCCGCCTGTCTGACCGTCTCCGAATCAGAATTACATTCCCTCAGTCCTTCGCCAGCTTCTTCTTGTGAGGGCAGTAGTCAAACAAAACCCCCACTCTCAAACGGATTGCAGAGATCTCAGAGAGGCGACCGAACACAATTCCTCGCTTGCTCTCAATCAAAAAAGGCACACGCATTCAGTTTCTTGAGGGAAAAAAAGATGCAAAGCGAAAGCGTTGCACAGACAAGGACCGACAAAAAGACGAAAACTAACGTCAAGTTTCCCTTCCAGACCTCCCCCCTCTCCGAGACCACCCCCCGAGGAGAGTCCGACCCCTCATCGCCCTCCACTGCTGCAGAGAGGGCTTATGAGGAGGCAGAGGAGAGAGAGAAGGAAATGGCAGAAGAGAAGAAAGAGAGTCTGGAAAGGAAGGAGGACAGCCAGGAGGGTCAAAGGGAATCGTCGCAGTCACAGGGACAGACCGGAGGTACCGGAGGAAAGGGACAACAAAGAAGAAATAGAGCACAAAGCAAGTTTCGTTGGGGGTCTCCGCTGGCCGCGGGGAGGAGGAAAACAAAACCGGCAAAAGAGAGAGGAGAGAAAGCAGGAGGGCGTATTCAGATGGAGTTTCAAAGGTTTGTGTTCGACTCGGTGTCTGGAGTGTCGAGGGCGGTGGGAACTTTTAGAAAAAGAGCCTTCCGTCTTCTTCGATTGCAGGTAGGGAGGGAGGGAGGGAGGGGGTTTGGCTCTGTCTCTCCAGTCTCTTCTGCCTCTCTCTCTCTTTCTCGCCTCTCTCTGTGTGCCTGTCGAGCTGTTTGTCGTAAGAAAGTTTGTATGGTCTGTTGGGATGCGTGCTTCAGTCTGTTGGTTGTTTGGGCTCGCGCGTTGAGTTTTCTTTTTCCCTTTAGTCTCCTCTCTCTCACCTGTTTGAAAGAAAGCCTGAAGAAAAGAAGCTCACGTACTCTTCGTCTCTGCCTGCCATCTTCTTCTGTACCCATTCCCCTTCCTCTTCTGTTGTTTGTTTGTCAAATTCTCGTGGCCCTCTTCTGCTTTTCTTTCGCCTCATGATTTCTGTCCCTGCCTGCATGGATCTCTTTACGTTGATTTTCCTGTTGTAAATTGTGTCGGTCGGACGCAGGACAACAGTGAGTATCCGCGCGCACTTTTTCCTTCCTTCCTACCTTCCTTCCTTTCTACCTCTTTCTTTCTTTCTACTTCCTTCGTTCCTTCCTTTCTACCTCTTTCTTTCTTTCTGCTTCCTTCCTTCCTTCCTTCCTTCCTTTCTACCTCTTTCTTTCTTTCTGCTTCCTTCGTTCCAGGCCTTTCCCTTCGAGGCGTATCTGCACGCAAACGGACGGACCCGAGTAGCCTTTTTTGACAAGAGCCCACTGAGACTCCTCCGAGATTCCACATCGTCATCCCATGAGCCCCCAAACAGCTCTGAGGAGACTACTTCTTCCCCCGTGGTGGGGGTCGTGGGACTCCCGACAGATGAGGCGCTGTGGGTGGGGGGGGAGACGGGGCTGAGAGGGGCGCCCTCGAAAATTGGAGGACCCTACTGGGCAGACGCAGCAGGAACTCTGGAACTCCGTCTGCCCATGCGGTCGGTCGGTCGGTCGGTCGGTCGGTCTGGTGGGATGCATGGGTGGGTGGTCGGTGGGTCTGTTCGCTCACTGACCCACCCGTTCACACGCTCCTTGACTCCCTGCCTCGCTCCCTCCCTCCCTCAGTCGTTTACTCGCTGATTTTCTTCCGCAATCGGCGGGAAGATGCACCTCTCTCTCTCTCTCTCTCTCTCTCTCTCTCCGCGTACCTCTGTGTGTCGATAGCTTCCTGTGTGTGTCGATAGCTTCCTGTGTGTGTGTTTGTGTGTGTGTGTGTGAGTGAGTGAGTGAGAGAGTGAGTGTGAGTGTGTGTGTGCATGTGTGTGTGCATGTGTGTGTGTGTGTGTGTGTGTGTGTGCATGTGTGCCTCTGTGTGTGTGTGTGTGTGTGTGAGTGTGTGTGAGTGTCTGCAGACTTCACCGTTTCCCCCTTCAGTTTGTGGAGGTCTGTGCCTTCGTTGACGGCGCTGTGGGGGCCTCAGTGGACTGCTCACCTCTCTCTCTGCTTGTTGAATTATTTGCACTACCGACGAGGCAAAAGCAGACCTCCAAGGAAGGGACCGAAAAAGAGAAAGGGCATTTAAGAGAAAGGAGAAGAGGTGCTCCGGGCCTACCGAGTGCATATGCCACTGCGGGTGCGGGGGTCCGCTTCTCGTCTCCCTTTGGCCTCTGCCGTCTCGACTTGGGGTCCCCTCTCCTCGAGTCGGGTGACCTCAGGGGAGGGTCGGGGGTGAAGAGTTTGTGGGATGTTCCACTCGGTAGTCGGTTGAAGATTGGTTTGGAATCGGAAAGCTGAGACAGCATGCTTTTCCGTCCGAATGTCTACATATATCGGAGCGTGTCTGTTTATTATACAGACTGAGTGATGTAAGCGTGTCTGGCCGGCCTAATGCACGCCTGAAAACATGTGTCAGGCCGAAAAGTCACGTCTTTTAGATTCAATCAAATTTAGATGTTGATTTCAATCATTGAAATTAGCTGATTTTAGATTTAATTGATTTGATTTACGTTTGGTTAATGTTGTTTTATTTATAGTGTTCACTGCTCTAATTAGTACTGCTGTTTGCTTTGAGTGACTAAATATGGAACAGCGCTAGTCTTTCGATGCGGGTATAAATAAATTCCTGAAGTATCTCTTAAGCAAGATATTAGTCGTCATCATCCTGCTATATATATATGATCCTAGTCGTCATCACTAGCGTTATCATTAAATTTATCTAAAAAGTTTTAAGTTCTAATAAACTAACTAATTAATAAACAGTTAAAACTATTACTAAGTTGAATTATTACGAATTTATTAGATTATTTTTTATAATACATCGATGTATTAGGCGCCCCAGGTGGAAGGTTGCCTGCATCCTTGGAGTCTAAGTGAGCCATCCTTCCTCCTCCACAGCTGAGACCAGCAAACAAGCGCTAGCTACTCGTCTAAAAGAAAATAGCGCTAGCTCAACACAGACAGAACAGAGAAGCTGAATGGATCGACAAAAACGTAAGCAGGGATTCTACAAACTTAGTACAAAGGTCAGACCTATGCAGACTGAGAGTGCACAAAGGTCCCAACTGTGCACAAAAGTCCCGTCTACAGCCCACCTGCCAGCCAACGCACAAGCACAATAGATCAAAGAGTTGAAGTTAGTCCTATAAGCCGTACAGATGCTTTACTACTCTTCCAAAGACCTCTCAGATGGTCAGAAGTTTGGCTACTCTCAGATACATTCATGCATACATCAAAAATTCGCACTTTTGGAGTTGAAAAGTGCAATTTAAGACAAAAAAAGACCGAACCGGGGCTCAAACCCGGGACTCTTACTTGCCGAGGTCCTTGAGCTGCGCACTGCGACGCGCTCATGCACAAATCCACCATAATTAAGCGGGACCGCCGCTTATATACAGCTCAACACCGTATGTGGCGGTGTATAATACGCCTCCAAAAGGCCCTTATGGGCTTGGCCCGACCGGGTTATGAAAGGTATGGGCCCAGCGACCAAGGAATCTTAGTTTGGGTACAAACGGACTCAGAAACACCTATTGGTTCCGGTATACCACGCTGGGGTGGGCCCACCAAAAATCTAGATTTTTTCTCAATATACCAAAAAGTGTAGACAAAGTGCCTGCCAGGGTGCTGGGATGCGATGTCTCAAAAACATGCACATATCAAGAATTTTTATATTCAAACTTTTTTTTAGCTCTAGCTATTTTTTCTTTCTATATTGCAGCCCATTCAAGTAACAATATGCTTATTGGTTTAACTTCTCTCTTTTACATTCTACTATATTCTACTTAATAGTTAATGTCAACTTATTTTCCTAATACTTTTCAGTTACCACGTCCACCCTTATTGAAGACACAATTAAATTCGCATGCCGGGGGCGAGTGAGGTGCTTTTTGCCCCCCTAAAGCGGCGCATTTCCGCAAAAAACTTATTCTCATAATTGGTAAGGAGTTAGAAGCTGAAACTTTGTGTAAGAAGACGTTGAAATAATAGAAAAAGAACTATGTGTTGTGTGCCACGGTAGCTATGCACACACTATACAGCGTTCCGGGGCCAGCAAACAGCGAACGTAGCATTCAGAGTGTGCAGACTCAGCCCGCGCACGAATCCATGCATGCAAAGGCACTCTGTTGATTCCTAACTGAGCAGATCGAATTCAATGATACAGCTAGCCACTGCCAAACAGAACGACAGACCTGGACTGCCAGTCTTCACGTGTCGATCGACGAACCTATTGTCCTGGCTGTGTGCACGTGAGTCTCGATGCTAATCCCACTAGCACTAGACTCACACACCTCATAGTAGCTTCGCCTGCAATTTCCAGGTGACCTCTTGGTCTCGTTTCGTATCGGTGTCCTGGATTGTGTGGCCCGCGATGGGGGCTTCCCTCTCCGGTCTTCCCTATTGCCAAGGAGCGCAGCGTGGCTTCTATGCAACATCTGCCCCACAAAGGCCAGATTCTTTTGTTCCTGAAGCCCGTTCGTTCTGCGTGCCTCCCTCGTGCAACGGTATTCAGTCTGCTAGTTGCTCATCGTTACTGGTTCTCTCGAACCCTGTATCTGTGGATGAGACTTCCGATCTCCACCCAGACGCGTCCGATCTGCTCCCGTTGCTTGGCAGTTTGCCTCCTTCTGTCCGTGAAGCACTGGAGCACGCTCTCTCTGCTGTGCGGTCCCATTGTCCCGCCAGCCTAGCCAGTTTCTCTTTCGACGGCCTCTTTGCGATCCTGGAT
>JAHBMJ010003326.1:149034-168990 GCA_018398765.1 Chromera velia | reverse complement strand
TTCTTCTTTGCAGACAGAGAAGGGCAGGACCCCTCTCTCTGTACATCTTTCTTCTTTGCAGACAGAGAAGGGCAGGACCCTTCTCTTGGTACATCTTTCTTCTTTGCAGGACAGAGAAGGGCAGGAACCCATCTCTCTGTACATCTTCCTTCTTTGCAGACAGAGAAGGGCAGGACTCCTCTCTCTCTATATCTTCATTCTTTGCAGACAGAGAAGTGCAAGACCCCTCTCTCTGTACATCTTCATTCTTTGTAGTCAGAGAAGGGCAGGAGCCCTCTCTCAGTACATCTTTCTTTTTTGCAGACAGAGAAGGGCAGAGACACCTCTGTCTATATATCTTTCTTCTTCAAACAGAGAAGGGCAGGACCCCTTTCTCTGTACATCTTTCTTCTTTGCAGACAGAGAAGGGCAGAGACCCCTCTCTTTGTGCATCTGTTCATTCTGTGCAGACAGAGAAGGGTAAGACCCCTCTTTCTGTACATCTTTCTTCTTTGCAGCCACTGCAGAGAAGGGCAGAGACCCATCTCTTTGTATATCTTCTTCTTTGCAGACAGAGAAGGGCAGGACCCCTCTCTCTGTACATCTTTCTTTTTTGCAGACAGAGAAGGGCAGAGACACCTCTGTCTGTATATCTTTCTTCTTCAGACAGAGAAAGGCAGGACCCCTCTCTCTGTACATCTTTCTTCTTTGCAGACAGAGAAGGGCAGAGACCCCTCTCTCTGTACATCTTTCTTCTTTGCAGACAGAGAAGGGCAGGACCCTCTCTCTGTACATCTTTCTTCTTTGCAGACAGAGAAGGGCAGAAAGTCTGACCCCTCTCTCTGTACATCTTTCTTCTTTGCAGACAGAGAAAGGCGGCACCCCTCTCTCTATACATCTTTCTTCTTTGCAGACAGAGAAGGGCAGGACCCTTTCTCTGTACATCTTTCTTCTTTGCAGACAGAGACGGGCAGAGACCCCTCTCTCTATACATCTTTCTTCTTTGCAGACAGAGAAGGGCCAGACCCTCTCTCTGTACATCTTCATTCTTTGCAGACAGAGAAGGGCAGGACCCCTCTCTCTGTACATCTTTCTTCTTTGCAGACAGAGAAGGGCAAGACCCTTCTCTCTGTACATTTTTCTTTTTTGTAGATAGAAAAGGGCAGGACCGTCTCTCTGTACATGTTTTTTCTTTGCAGACAGAGAAGGGCAGGACCCCTCTCTCTGTATATCTCTCTTCTTTGTAGACCGAGAAGGCAGGACCCCTCTCTCTGTACATCTTTCTTCTTTGCAGACAAAGAAGGGCAGAGACCCCTCTCTCTGTACATCCTTCTTTTTTGCAGACAGAGAAAGGCAGAGACCCCTCTCTCTGTACATCTCTGTACACCTTTCTTCTTTGCAGACAGAGAAGGGCAGGACCCCTCTCTCTGTACATCTTTCTTCTTTGCAGACAGAGAAGGGCAGGACCCCTCTCTCTGTACATCTTTCTTCTTTGCAGACAGAGAAGGGCAGAAAGTCTAACCCCTCTCTCTGTACATCTTTCTTCTTTGCAGACAGAGAAGGGCAGGACCCCTCTGTTGGTACATCCTTCTTTGCAGACAGAGAAGGGCAGGACCCCTCTCTGTATACATCTTTCTTCTTTGCAGACAGAGAAGGGCAGAACCCCTCTCTCTGTACATCTCTCTTCTTTACAGACAGAGAAGGGCAGGACCCCTCTCTCTGTACATCTTTATTCTTTGCAGACAGAGAAGGGCAGGACCCCTTTCTCTGTATATCTTTCTTCTTTACAGACAGAGAAGGGCAGGAGCCCTCTCTCAGTACATCCTTCTTCTTTGCAGACAAAGAAGGACAGGACCTTCTCTCTGTACATCTTTCTTCTTTGCAGAGAGAGAAGGGCAAAAAGTCTGACCCCTCTCTTTGTGCAGCTTCATTCTTTGCAGACAGAGAAGGGTAGGACCTCTCTCTCTGTACATCCTTCTTCTGTGCAGATGGAGAAGGGCAGGACCCTCTCTCTGTATATCTTTCTTCTTCGCAGACAGAGAAGGGTAGGACCCTCTCTCTGTACATCTTTCTTTTTTGCAGACGGAGAAGGGCAGGACCCCTCTCTCTGTACATCGTTCTTCTGTGCAGACAGAGAAGGGCAGGGACCCATCTCTCTGTATATCTTCTTTGCAGACAGAGAAGGGCAGAGACCCCTCTCTCTGTACATCTTTCTTCTTTGCAGACAGAGAAGGGCAGAAGACCTCTCTCTATACATCTTCTTCTTTGCAGACAGAGAAGGGCAGGACCCCTCTCTCTGTACATCTTCATTCTTTGCAGACAGAGAAGGGCAGGACTCCTCTCTCTGTATATCTTTCTTCTTTGCAGACAGAGAAGGGCAGGACCCCTCTCTCTGTACATCCTTCTTCTTTGTAGACAAAGAAGGACAGGACCTTCTCTCTGTACATCTTTCTTCTTTGCAGACAGAGAAGGGTAGAAAGTCTGACCCCTCTCTTTGTGCAGCTTTATTCTTTGTAGACAGAGAAGGGCAGAGACCCCTCTCTTTGTATATCCTTCTTCTGTGCAGACGGAGAAGGGCAGGACCCTCTCTCTGTATATCTTTCTTCTTTGCAGACAGAGAAGGGCAGGACCCTCTCTCTGTATATCTTTCTTCTTTGCAGACAGAGAAGGGCAGGACCCCTCTCTCTGCATATCTTTCTTCGTTGCAGATAGAGAAGGGCAGGACCCTCTCTCTGTATATCTTTCTTCTTTGCAGACAGAGAAGGGCAGAGACCCCTCTCTCTGTACATCTTTCTTCTTTGCAAATAGAGAAGGGCAGAGACCCCTCTCTGTACATCTTCATTTGCAGACAGAGAAGGGCAGAGACACTTCTCTCTGTACATCTTTCTTTTTGCAGACAGAGAAGAGCAGAGACCCCTCTCTCTATATATCTTTCTTCTTTGCAGACAAAGAAGGGCAGAGATCGCTCTCTCTCTCTGTATATCTCTCCATTCTGACAGACAGAGAACGGCGAGACCCCTGTCTCTGGGCCGCCGCATCGTTTGCGGAGTTAAATGACAGCTGTTACTATGTCTAAGCATCTGTTGCAGACAGAGAAAGGCAATGTCTCATAGCGTTTGGTCTTTCCATGCATCTTTAAAAGGCAGAGGGGATGTTATGGCTCTCCCTGTGCCAATTGATCCCTTGCAAACCTGATGGCAGACATGGATCCAGTGTGTTCTTCTGTATAGTCAGTAGATCACCATTGAAATAGGACCTCAAAGTTGATGAAAGAGGCAATGTCCAAAGCAAAAAAAGATGACATAAATTTATTGGCAACAATAAATTATTGCATCTTTAAGTGCATGCAGTTGCTACATTATAGAATGTTTCAGCTATATCTGATCCGCTCTAAGACACGAACCAGTAATGACAAATCATAAATATAAATGTTTATTGATTAAGCAAACTATGTATTACTGTTTCTTGTCTTTTTAGACTGGGGCCCTATCTCAGACTGGGGGTCGCTAGATCCCTCGGGCGCGCGCCTAATGTTGCATAAGCAAGCGAAACAGCTATACGGCATTAGGTGAAATACGCCCCTTTAATATGGTTTAACGGAGTTACCCTTCGTTAAGACGTGAATCTAATCATGTCTACGGGTCCCACAGCCCAAACTAGGAGCAATCAGGATTTTTGCAAAGAAGTTTGAATGGAAGGTGAAGCCTAGCTTGCGGAGCGAAGCCGTGCATTCAAACGAGGGAAATCACGATCCGACGGGAAATATAGTTCCGGACCCGGCGCGGCCTTTGCGGCACCAACGCGCCGAGCCAGGAACATCAGATCCGTCCCGTGCGGACGAGAAAAAATGGTGGTGGTGGTTTTATCCGCCGCGCGCTCAGAAAAATGTGTAAGTCAGAAAAGATATGTTAAGTAGTTGAAGAGGAGTCAAACAAAGGAGAAAAGACTGTAGTCCGTTTTGACAGTTCCGTCGAACGAACCGGAACCCACCCTCCCACGCTTTAGACAGTGCGTCTCTAATCCGTTGTCTTAGCTGTAAAGCCGATCGACTACTCGGGTAGTGAACTCAGTTTACTGGGGAAAGACTATTCCGTACTAGTTTTTCGGGGTGAACGGGGGGGGGAGATTGTCGATAAGGGATCTAATCATATGCGACATAGTAGGGGCCGCTAGATCCCTCGGGCGCGCGCCTAATGTTGCGTAAGCAAGCGAAACAGCTATACGGCATTAGGCGAAATGCGCCCCCTTGATACGGCTTAACGGAGTTACCCTTCGTTAAGACGTGAATCTAATCGTGTCTACGGGTCCCACAGCCCAAACTAGGAGCGATCAGGATTTTCGCGAAGAAGTTTGAATGGGACGCGCGCGCAAGTCGCGCGTGCACGATGCCACCGCGTGATTCGATCACAGAAGTTAATATCAGAAGTTGACTTGGAACTTGAGTGTACAGTTGTCTCAGAACAACCAAGTTTTTGAGACGCTGAGGCTGCCATACACTTATTTACATACATTTGTCCATTCAGTCAATAACACGAGCACGCACATTCTTCACGGACTGAGATCGATCTGTCGCGAGAAGGTGGAACCGTAGGAGGCAAATCTGATCTTTGAAGCCGGAGAGTTCCTTCCACAAATACGTGGTTGCAAAGACGGTGAAGTTTTCGAGGCGTTCTCATCAAAGAAGGAGTACGATCGAGCAAAGATGGGGGAGCGACCGGGGGGAAAAGCAACCGTGAAGTTTCATCATGGTCTGTCATATTAGTCACGCAGCTTTATTCGGAGACGGGGTATACATAAGTCTCAGAACCCCTGAAGATTTCTACTCAGTCGCCCTCTCAACATTCATTCAGTCTTTCTTCCGCTGCCTGAAAGTGTGCATACTCAATGTTACTCCCCGGTGCTTGCAGGGTGTGACTTGATCGGAGCACCCAACTCCCGACTGGTGCGCATCAGCGGGAAGGGAAACAGCACCCCCGAGACCGCGGTCTGCCTGAGCAACGAGAAGGATGTCCTGCTAGTCCCTTACGCCGCAAGTGAGTCGATCATCCTGGCAGCAGAAAGAAGGCGGGGTGGTACTTTGCATTGTTCTCCTTCGTTCTCTGCGCTTGATCTGTCTTTCCGCCTCACGTACATCATGTGTCAAGAGCCTGCTGAGATGAATGTAAGTCGTGTTTCCCAATCCCTGCGTGTGCAGCGTTGCGGTGTTTCAGGGCAGCTGAGGTGTTCCTGCATCTCCACGGGGAGAGGTGCAAAGAGCCCAAGGGCCCCCGTGAGGTCAGTCTGTGTGCCACTGAAGGCAAGCAAGCAAGAACAAACGTTATGCGGGCCCTTTGTTTTCGCACGAGGGATTTCGCAAGGCACCAGTATGCGATTACAAGGGCAGACACAGTGTAGCAACACTGCAGAAGGGTGTTCAGGAAGGGCCTTCATCTCACTCAGTCTGCTCTGCTTCCGTGTCGTCGCCCTGAAGATCTCCTCCGTGAATTCCTTCTCCTTCCTGACAGTGCACCTCTTGTGGTTGCTTGGTAGCTCTGTCTTAATGTGTATGATTCGTCATCGCATATGATCTGTGAAAAGCACAGCCCGGCCTGCCCGTGTTCCTTGCAGCACCTGGAGACGACTCTTGGTGGAGACACTCTGCGGCCTAGTGCAGAGATTCAGGTGATTGGGTGACTGACACGCTCTCTCACTCACTCCCACACGCACATACAAAATCGCACGCAGACAATAAATTAGATATGCGGCGCGCGCACTCACAAACACCGAAACCTGCAGATACGCACAAAAGCGCATCATCAGGCGACTGCCATCGATAGAGAAAAAGCGAGTGACGCGCTGCCATTTGCAGGCGTACAGAGGGACGCCTTCCTCTTTCTTTTCACTTTTCATTTCTGCTTTCGTTGAGTTTCATGTAATCTCTCCCCTCTTCACATTTTTTAAGTGATGCGCGTGTGTGTGTGTGTGTGTGTGTGTGAGAGAGAGAGAGAGAGAGAGAGAGAGTCAGTGAGTGAGTGAGTGAGTGAGTGAGTGAGTGATTTTCCCATGTGAGAATGATGGTGTGTCCCAATCCTTCCATCTTTGTTTGTCTGCTGGATGCAGTTGGGTCCAGACCCCCTCGGTGCTCTTCTCCAACAAGGGGTTCTCCGTTCGGTCAAGGAGGGGCTTCGTGTGATGCAGATGCGACTGAGGGGGGACCATGAGGTGGTGGCGGTCGCTGCAGAGGCGGCGGTGTACACGGGTATCGGGGAGAGGGAAGTGAACGTTGACAGGGCTTCGCGGGGGGAGAGCGCGGTATTTCTTTTGAGTGTACAAATAGGGACGGTGGTTAGTAAGAGTACTTCCTTTTCTTTGCTCCTCCCCCCCCTTTCTCGTTTTCTTTCTTGTTTTCTCTTCAATATCTTCCTTCTCCCTTTGACTTCCTGAACTTCGCTTGCCTGTTTCTTTGACGACGAAGGCTTCTCTCCTGTGCGTATTTGCCAGTGCTTTTCCGACCGAGGTGGATGCTTCCGTTGAACCAGACTGTCGCAATGAGGCAGGCAGGCAGCCCCGTTCTGGGGAAGCGGCGTGTGAATTGTTTTGCTCTGGCGCAGTCAAAACAGCGCCTCTGTCTGTCGATGTTTGTTGACGCGTCCTCCCTGAGTACATGCATCCTTTATCCTCCTCTGTTGTGCTGTTTCTTTACTTGACTTCCCCCCTTTTTGTCTGTGGATGCCCTGCAGACATTGATCCGGAAAGTCGACGTCGCTTTTGGGCTGCAGCCCCTCACTGATCTGGTTTTTTGCGGTCAGCAACGAGAAGGGGAGAGGAAGACACTGGTGGAGGCTTTGCGTTACTGCGAAAGTGTTTGAAGGCTGTACATTTATTGGATGGCTTTCATGTCTGTTTGTTTCACCTGTCGTGGGATTCTCTTTCCCCTCGGTGTGTGTTTCTGCACCTGCCCCCTCGAAATGGCTGGATCTTTTCCTTCATCCCTCTCTTGCTCCTTCCCTGCAGGACTCCAGAGACTGGTCATGTTGGGTAATTTTGGGTGTATGCTTTCCTCGGAAAGCTGGCCTACTCCTGCGAGCATGAAGGACATCAGTCAACTTTCGACTCGTGGCTTCCTTCGGGGGAACAACATCGCTTGTGGTCAGCCGTCATGGGGTGTGGGGATTCATTCGAGATCATCCTGAGAGAAGAAGGGGGAGAGGAAAGAAGAAAAAAGCAATGCCTTTCCACCAAAAGTCAGACGCGATTGCTGTGCACTGTTGGAGACACTTTTTCAAGACTTTCAGATTTGTCTGAGGATGAAGTAGCCGGACAGTTTTTAAAAGAATGGAAGCCTCTCCGAGTCCGCCGATCGCTTCAATCGCGTGGGGGGGGGATTCCGTCTTTCCTCTCCCGTCTGGCACAACTGAAAGGTCTGCGGGTTGACAAGAAGTTTGTGAGGATGGAGGTGAGAGAGTGAAGGAGAGACGCAATGGACCTCCCTACCTTCCTCTGCTATTGCCTTTGGACTCCCCTTTGCGCTTGCAGTTTGTGCCCCCCGTTCTTGGAGTGCCTGTGTTGGGGCGGAATTCATTCTGGGAGGAGGTCCTGAAGGTCTTTTTTTTTCTAGCTTTATTCTTTTTCTTCTGCTTTCGGTCGTTTCGACTGATGTCGGAAGGTGTGCAGCGTTTCTTTTCTCTGACTTCGGCCACTTAGCTCCTTCTCCATTCTTCTCTCGTCTGTCTCGGCACTCGCTCACAGTCACGTCTCTCTTTCATTCTTGCACGTGTCGCATGCCAAGTCTGTCTGTATCTCTGAACCTCTCTCTCTCTTGCCGTGCGGATTTTTCTTCCTCTCTTCTGACTCCTCCCTCCTCTCTCTGAGTGTGTCTCTTCCCCCCGTGCTTCTTTTTTCGTTTCCTTCGGATGAATGCAGGAGCGTTGTCGATCGTCTGTTGGACTAGTCAGGGAGCGGTGCAGAACGCCCGGCAGTCAGAAGTGCGCGTCCCAAACCTTCGGTCAGTCAGACAGTCAATGGAATTTCGGGGTGATGCCCAAAGACGAGGTCGGCATACACGGGGGCACAGAGAGAAGCCTGAAGAAGGGGGCTGTGTGTTTGTGGGTGGACATGCTTTCACCGAATGACCAAGGGAAGGTCCGGAAGTTGGGACTCACATCAGACGGCATCTGTGTGGGTCTATGTATCTACAAAAAAACGAGTGGCCAGATTTAAAAAGCAAAAAAACCCTGGTGGGACAAAAGGCAAAAGAAGAAAAATGTGCTACCTCTCTTGTTTCTATGTGTTCTGTGTTTGTTGTCGCAGGGGGAATTTTGTGGCTCTGGAAGCTCTGCCTTCCACGAGAGCGTATACCATGTTTGCGGTCTCCTCGGACAACTCTCAGTTCTTTGGCGTTCTTGACTGTGTTGGCTCTTTGAAGGCTGTCAGTCAGACATTTGGCATTACTCCACGAATGTGGTGGTGAGGGTATCATCCATTCCGGACAGGGTGTCGGTTCGGTTGGTGTCTGTGCGTTGAGGTAATGCAACATGCGGCTATGGGGCTCATTTCTCAACTCTTTGATAGCGGCATCCCCCTGCCCCCTGTCCCGTGTGGTTCTTTTTTCTTTCTTTCTTTCTTTCTTTCTTTCTTTTCTTTCTTGTCTTTCTTTGTTTCTTTCTTTCTTTCTTTCTTTCTGTCTTTCTTTGTTTGGCACTCATGCCTCACGGTTGCTTGGTGGTTGTGCATTTGCGTTTCATCTCTCTTTGATCACATTTGTTTTTCTATGTGTGTCTGTGTGCCCTGAATCTGGCTGACCTGCAGGTGATCTTCAGGCTGGAGCTGAGGCAGCAAAACGGGGAGATGCAATGTGTGTTTCTCTCTTCTCAAATTGTGGCGGAGAAAGTCTACTCGGTGGGTGAGGGACCAGAATGGATGGGGCCGTGATTCAGCGCCTTGAAGACCGCCTAGACAGCCTCGGTCGATGTTTGAGTTCGGAGTACAAAGGCGAATTTTGGTCGAGTCATTTGCGCAAAGGGGCGCATGTGCAACCGGGTCATTTCTAGGTCTCCTCTATTCTCACTCACTCGTTGGAGTAGGCACAGTGCAGCACTGAGATGGATCAAATTGGTCTCTTCCTCAACCTTCCTTCCTTCAATGCAGCCAGCCTGGGCCCCTCCATTAGGACAACAAAGACAAACGCAAAGACAAACGCCACCCCGATTCTTCCTTGAGTTTGTTCCTGAATGGTTCGTTGTTTGGTCGCTCTTTTGGTGTGTCCTGTGTTTGTTCTGTTATTCTGTGCTTGATGATAGACTGCTCGCCTGGATAGTTGCTTGATGAATTAACTCATACGGCGGCTGGTTGGCTGCTTGACTATGACCACTCATTTGATCGCTTGCTGTGTGTGTTTGCTGACTGGTTGTGTCTGTGTTGTCGGTCTGCTTGTTCGCTTGCTTGCCCGTTGGGGGTTTTGTTTTGTGGCAGGTGCTGCGCCTTGTTTTTCTGACTTTTGTCTAAGAGAGAATTCCCTTTGGGTGACATGAAAGAGCTCCTTCCCTGCTCTTCTGTGCTTTCTTGCGGGAAATCGGGAAAGCTTTCTTTGTTTTTATCACTCGCTCACTCTTCGGATCTTTTTGCGCCCTGCAGAGGCATCTCCTCTTCTCCGGTTGTAGTGTGAGAGATCCGCGTCATCGTGACATTTAGCTGGCTGCTTGCTTTTCCGTTGTAGTTTGTTACTTTGGATGATTTTGGATGCAGGAATTTGTTTATTTTGTCTTCGGGGTATCAGTCGACGGTAGATGTGATCCTGATCGAGACCGATGGAGCTCTCGGTCAGTCTTTCCTTTTCTTTCTTGCAGTGAGGAGAGCCGAAAACTAATTGAGTGCGTGCTGTGTTGGAGCGTGAAATATGTGGGTCAAGTGTCTTGCTAGTGCGTATACATACAGTACACACACACACACACACACACGGCGCGGGCGCACATACACATAGATACACACACAATCTGACACAAGCAGAGAAAGCTCGAGGGAGTAGAAAGGATGTTTGGGGGGGCTCTTGCATGGGCTTCCTCTTTTGCTTCATTTGCCGTGCGTCCATTTCTTCCATCCTGTAATTCGCCGACTTGGGCTAAGTTTCCATGCAGGCACTCAACTGGCCCTCGCTTCACGGGTACAGGGAAAAGATGCGACGTCCAGGGGTGCTTGCCGAGGTGGGACGGGAAGGGAGTTGAGGAGAAAAGAACGGACAGCTTGTGCCTGCGCGTTCTTTTCTTCTGAGCCTTCTCGAGCTGGCCTTTTGTCTTTCCCCTCCCCTTCACTATCTATCATCTTTTCAGCTTCTTTTGAAACCGTGTGGGGTTCCTTTTCAGGCTGCGAATCCCCCTTGATGTCTTTTTGGCGTCCTGCATGCAGGTTTCTGCCTTTTCCGGAGCCTCCTTCCTCAGCATGAACTACCTACCTTCGAACAGACGGGAAAGGTGAGTCAACTGGGAAAGGCTCGGCTGTTTCCTTTGTGTCGAGCTGTCTCTTTGGAAAGGAATTCCGCAAGGTGTGGCATGGTCGTATCCCCTGTGACATTACTGTTCTCTTTCTTGCGAGTGTGGTGTGGCTGCAGAATGGCCCTGTTTTGAAGGGACCTCCGATGCTGTTGGTGGCTGGGAGCGACGGGGTGATGTGCACGGAGTACCTGGAGAAAACACAGGTGAGAGAGAGAGAGAGAGAGCGTGTGTGGGTGGGAGTGAGCGTCTGGGTGTGAGGTGAAATGAGTGAGTAAGTGAGTGGGAGAGTGAGTGAGAGGACTTGCACGTGCGTGAGTAATGAGCGGATAGCAGAGACCGGCGTCAAAGGTACAGAATTCGTAAAAGAGTTTTCCATTTGTTTTTTGTCTCTTCTGTCTTTTTTTGTCCTCTCAAATGCATTGAGACAATCACCACGCATCCATGTTCTCCGACATTTTGGAAGTCCTTTCAGCCTCCTGAAGCTGGTGACACAACTTCCCCGTTTTCTTCCCTCGTTTCATGCAGTTCGAACCCGTATTATTTGGAGGGGTTTCCGTGGGGAGGCTGGAACCGAAGGAGAGGCTGTCCACCCTCCTGGACTTTCCCATTGCATCCCAACCCAATCAAGCTCCTCACTGGGCTGCCAAACAGGCTCAGCCTTTCCTCAACATGAATGCAAACGTCCCGCAGCAATTTCCTCCTAGTGCATCCGCTCCAGCACACTTCCCCCCCGTCTTCTTCGCTCCCGCTGCCCTGAATGGCCTCCAGGGCCCCGCCCCTTCGAACGTGCCACAGAACCCCTTTCAGCCCGCTTTCAGTGTTCCGCAGAGCAACAATATGCCCGTGTCTCCCTGGGGAGCCACCAAAGGCCCAACCGGTCATTTCCAGCTGGGGAGCGGTCTAGCGGCTAGGCCTGATGCTGCAACAGTAGACGGCAGCCGTCTCCAGTCACAACCATCCAGTTCCAGTACCAGTTCATCCAGCACGGGACCTGCAGCCGCTGGTGGAGAGCGCGCACAGTCATTCACTGGGACGCAGGGTCCCTCAAGCTCTGCAAGGAACCCAGCGGGCAGTGTGCTCTTCGGTGCTGGCTTGCGGACAGGCGAGAATATCGGGGTGCCGAAAAGCGTTGCCGCTCCCAAGAATGTGGGGGTGCCGAAGAGCGTTGCCGCTCCCAAGAATGTGGGGGTGCCGAAAAGCGCTGCCGCTCCCAGTTCTTCCCCCAAAGCCCCCCTTTTCGGTGGTGCTGCACCTTCTGAGGTGACCGCCTCCAGCACTGGATGTGCAGCTGCGTCAAAGGCGGCTGCTGGTCTCATTTTCTGCCCCAAGGCAACGGCACCCCCTGAAGTTCGCTCCACCACTTCTGGTGTCTCCTCAGGTGATCCTGAGGTGGCGGCGGCGCCAAAGTGCCCACAAGCCTCGTTTTTCCCTCCTAACGGAGCGACGCCTCCTGATGCTCGCACAAACACAGGTGTCTCCTCTGTCGCTTCCAAAGTGGCAGCAGCGGCTGCAAAGGGACCGTCCCCCTTCCTTTCCTCTCCGAAAGCAGCTGCTCCCACCGAAGCTCGCACCGCCACCCCTGAAGTTGCCCCCACCCGTTCTGGAACGTCCGGCTTTTTTCGGGGGCTTTTCTCTCCGAAAGCGGCGGCGCCTTCCCAAGATGTGCCCCTCCTGCCGACCTGGGCAGATCTCCGTCCGTCGAATTCATCAAACAGCAGTGCTCCAATGCCGCCGCCTCCGCGCTTATCACCCGTGACACAGTCATTCTCGAACCCTCGTGGCAGTGCCGACAGTATGGCGGCGCCGCCACGTTCAGCTCCCGTCACCCAGTCACTGTCGAATGCCCGTGCTGGTCCTGAAGGCTCACCCGTGCCGAAGGGGGGGGGGTTCCTAGGCGGCAGTGGTCTCTTCGGTAATCTTTTCCCAGGTCCTCCGCCCCCGAAGGCCACCGAAAGACCAAAGCAGGTGGGTCTGTCGAAATCCCGGCCCAAGTCCGGCCGAGCTAAAATCACTCCCCACCCATCGCTAGACCCAGGCGGCAGGGATGCCCCCAAGGGAACTTTGTGGCTCGGAAAGCCGAAAGGCTGGGGGTTGTTTGGACCCTCGGGGGCCCTTCCTCCGTCATCCCGTCCCTCAGGGGTGGCAGATTCCCAAGTCAGCCCATGTGAGAGTGACGTGTGGGAATGGGTGTCGGGGGATTCTGGCCGGACCAGTCCCGTGGGAGGTGCAATCGGAGCTGTAGGGGGGGCGTTGGGGGTTGGTCTCCATCCGCAGGAGAAACCCAGGGAAACACGCATGTGCCCCCGCATCGAGGAGGTACAAGAGCTCGGTGTGCGCCTGTCGAGCCTCCGAAGCGCTTCCCCAGAAGGAGGAGAGGCAAGCTCGTCCTCTGCCTCAGTTCCCGTGAAAGCGAACAGAGTTCTTTCCGGGGTCCCTCCGATAGAGTGGCAGGGCGTGGTTGAGTACTTGAAAGAATTCCGTCGTGTAGCAGAAGGAAACGAGGAGGGGGGGCTGTACGGTCAGTTCCTCAAACTTGCAGAGGGCATTCCCGAGGCGTTGGGGGGGGTGGAAAAGGCTCTCGAGTCTGCTACCGCATTCTCAGAAGAGCAACAGCGCATCAAGCGCTGTGTAGAGCAAGCGAATGAGCAAGAGGCAGAGAACGGAAAGCAGGGAGAGTCTCCAGTGTCAGTAGATGACGTTGTAGAGAGAGACAGACAGAGGGCTAAGGCCGCAGCTGAGATTGACAATTCCCTGCCATCAGCCAAGAAGTCCCTCGATAACCTTGATGCGTTCTTGAACAGTCAGGGTGAGGCCTTGAGGCTCGAGCACCTCCAGGAGTGCCTAATGAAACTTGAAGACTCAGTCCCGCAGTCAGCAAAGGCAGCGTTACCCGAACCGCATTTTTCTTTGGACCACAAACCGCTGTGGTCTCTGTGTGAGGCTGCGTGCAGTCGGGAAGAAAAGTGGGGGGAGGGACGGAAGACGGGGATTGATCAGGTTCGTGAGGCGTCGGATATGTCGATGCGAAAACTTCGTGACTCTTTCATCGCAATTGTTGGTGATGCATGCAAGGGGGGGTCGATGGAGGAGGGCGGCACGACGGTGGATGATCTCTGTGATGCGTTTAATTCCGCTGTGTCAGCAGTGGATGCAGAGGTGTTGTTGCATGAACAGATGGAAAAGATGCAGGATTTTGATTCTGGAGAGGTTTTTGCCCAGATTCTCGCTGCGGGCAGAGAAGTAGTTAGACGTGTGCAGAGCGTCGTGTTGCCGGGGGACCGCCTCCGTGTTGCCGTGAAAGATGCAGAGAGAGCAGCACAGAGACTCCACGAAGGGATTTCGTTGGAGGGTTCGAAGGCTTGTGAAGGGGAGGGGGGTGAGAGCGGGAGGGTACGGCGTCTGGACGACTTGAGGTCCCAATTAGAGGGTCTCGTTGGTCTCCAGAAAGAGTTGGCAAAGGATGAGAGAAAGATAGGGAGGTTGTTGGAAAATGCGAGAGAGGAAGAAGGGCCAAGTCAGGAAGAGGAGATAGAGAGACTGGAAAAGGAGTTGAAGAGGGTGCAAGAGGATGCACAAACGAAAAATCTTGGGCCCCACATAGCGCGTTTGCGTGCACAGCTGCTAGGCTTAGCATCCCTCCACTTCCCTGAACTTCTCTGGGAGGGCGATCCCTTCCTGTCCTCAGTCCGTCTCCATGTGAAGGAAGTGGCCCATGCAGCCCTTCAGGCAGCGGGTGTGCTGATTCAGGGTCGAAACAGACGGAGGGACTTCATGGAAGAGCGCGTGATCTCTGACGCGTCCCCTAGAGAGGGGCGTCTAGCGCGTCTCTCAGAGTGCAGAGACCGGAAGGGGGTCTGGTGGGTCCTGAAGAGGTACGTGATTGGAGAAGAGGACCCGGGCGCCGCCGCATCTCGTCACTTTTACCGTCAAGCCGCCATGTTGCATGATTTGCAGCACTCCCACCTTGTCCCTGTGGTAGCAGTGTGGCAGGAGGGGGTGTATGGGTTTGTCCAGATGCCCCGGTATCCCGGGGGGGACTTGGCAGCCTGGATGGAAAGGCGCCCCGCAGAGGGGGGCCGTGATAGTGGTGAGAGTTTGCGCATTGCTGAGGACATTTTGTTAGGGCTTGCGTTCCTTCACGGGAAAGAAAAAGTCCACTGCGATGTCAAGCCCTCTAACGTTTTCATTACAGAGAGGGGGCGGGCGGTGTTAGGGGATTTTGACGGCGTGAAGGACCTGAGGGGAAGTGGGGGCGCGCCCGGTTCCGTGGCCTCAGACGCCACGGTTGTGCATGTCACCTCAAAGTATCTTGCACCTGAGCACCGCAGACGTGACAGTGCTCCCTTTCTTCCGTCGAGTGATGTGTTCAGTGCCGGTATGGTGCTGTCAGAATTGCTTGGGGGGGGGGTGCTTGACGGTCCGCGTGCAGCAACAGCAGAGCGCCTGACGCTGAGCATGCAGGCAGAGGACCCCACAGAGCGCCCCACAGCCGCAGCACTTCTGCAGAGCGATCTCTTCTCACCAGAGATTGCAGAGACGGCACAGTGCATAGCGTGCCGAGAGGTGATCCTCCGAAGCCGCGGCGTCTCGTGTGGTGATGCCGCTCGGCACTTCATGTGCTGTGACTGCATCAATGGCCACGTGTCAGCGCTTGCTCGTGTTGACAACGAGTACGCCGACGTCCGTGCACGTTTCAAGGGGGGTGACTGCAAGGTCCTCTGTGCTCAGGGTGGCTGTCCCTCCCCTCCGTTTTCCATTTCCGATCTCGCTGTTTATCTTCTGCCTGAGGTCATGGAGCTGTTGGAGAAGGCGAGGAGGGAGGCAGCAGAGGAGCGGGTGCGATCAGACCTCGAAGCAGAATTCCAGAGGAGGCTCCGGGTGGCGTTGGTAGAGGAGGGGGCGCAGAAAAAGGTATGTCAAAGAGAGACATGAGCTGTTTGATCGGCCCCGATCTGTAAAAATGTCCGATCGAAAGCTTTGCCTGTGTTGGCTTTGTCTGACTGTTTAGGGGGCTTTTGGAAGCGGTCGCCCTTCAAAGATGTCCGACACGGAGCCTTCTTGATGCATAGAATCGAAGCGTACCGAACAACACACTTGCTTTTGTTCGACACAAGAACTGCATGATCTGTCTGTCCGCCTGTAGTTGCATTTCATCTGTTTTCATCTTGCATGCTCAAATCGATTTACCTTGAATGTGCAGGTACGGGAAATCATCGATGACGTCCTGACTCTGAAGTGCCCGGGGTGCCACCAGGCCTTCATCGACTATGACGGTTGTGCTGCCCTCGCGTGCTCTCGGTGTCCCTGCAAATTTTGTGGGTACTGTCTGAGGGACTGTGGCAACGATGCCCACCCGCATGTGAGGCACTGCCCGTCGGACACGTCGAGAAGTGGCCTTTTTCCTTCGAGACCAAACTGGGAGCGCGCTCAACGAGAGAGACAGCGAAGGACTGTGCAGCAAATTGTGAACTCTCTTTCCAGAGAGGAGAAAACGAAGGTCCTGCAGCACCTTCAGCCTCTTTTAAACGAGAGACGCATTCGCATTCACATATGAATGCTTCGGGTCCGTTTTGAACCTAGTTTGAATCTAGGTGTTGAAGCATACCAACGCGACTTAATTGAAAGTTGCCCAAACATGCATATCTTAAGTCCAGTTTCCCCCCCTGCATATATTCAGGTACCTGATCGTAATGTAGCATGGAAATCGTAAGTTCGCTTCTTGTGATATTAAACGTATTCATAGATTTATCATGCTTAAAATATTAAATTTTCATAAATAGGTTTATAAGCAGTTAATGATTAAAATTGGCTAGTAGGTAATACTACTCAGTAGGTTTAATCCTAAGTCTATCCCTAGGTCTATCCTAAAGAATATGTGGTGAAAAAGTCCGGTTAACGGACATTTTCACTTACCTTTTTACATGAAAAGCTAGATGAAAAAGTTAACTTGCCATTTTGAAAAAGTCTGGTTCGTACATGGATCTTAAGAAGTATATGGAGTATATATAAATAAATATAAAGCTGGAAATTAGTGTACAAAGCGGGCTTAAAGCTACTTAAAGCGTCTATAGAAGCAAACAGTAACTTTTAAAGGCCTTTGCCATTTTTTTTTTTTTCATAACAAAAAAAAATGTTCGGTTTAATTTCAGAAATAGCAAGTCAAAATTTTTAAAGGCAACTTACCAGAATTTTATTAATAAATTTTGGTAAGTTGCCTTTTTGACTTACCATTTAAAATAACCAGACATTTTTACATGACCTCTGGCAGTGGACCACGACGGAACCTGGAACATAAATCCTAATATTGCGTAATCAATCCTAATAAAACACTAACTTTTAAAGGTCTTTGACAATTTTTTTTTACAGCTACAAAAAATGTGCGGCTGTGAAAAATGATAACGTCAAAAAGGCAACTTACCCTAGAACTTACCAGAATTTTATTAATAGTCAACCAATCTAAACCAATCATTCAATCAATCAATCAATCAATCAAAACCAGTCATTTCTATCTATTTCGATCGGAAGTTATCAGAATTTTCTGCTTCAAAGCATGATAGAGTTCCGAACAAACATTTTCCTTTTCTTAATTTTTTTCAATCTACACGGACTGCACATTCGAACGATCGACGCTCAAAAGCGGCAGCTTGAAAAAGCTGAAAAAGCACTGCTATCGATCAGGAAGGAGAGAATGCCGGGAGAAAGACTTCAAGAGGGGGCGAGTAAGAGAGAAGAGGGGAAGAGGACTGCAAAGGAAAGAACGCACACAATCAAAATTCGGACGCTTGCAGACATTATTACGCGTACACGACAAGGTACACACCAGCATGAAGGGATATCATTACAAGGCCGCATAACACTGCTGGGGAAGAGAAGAGGGCTGACAAAGCAAAAAGAGCGTTTTCAGAGTCGGCCAACCCGTGACTGCTCAACTCATCAGGCCTTCCTCAGATGTTCTCTGAATTCGACACAGAAAAGAAAAACTTCACACTTCGACCAACAGAGCATTTTCTGCCAACCGGTTGGCAGAGTGTCCAGCTTATTTATCTCTTTCTCTTTCTGAAAACAAGAAAAGCACCATCGTTGGATTATCATCTACACCTGTAAGGCACTAACTGTGCACCCTGCAGGATCTCCATCTCCATTCCCCAGTTTCCATCCAGCCCTTCCTCTCTGTCTTTCTCGTCTGTCTGTCTCTTTCTGTCTTCCAAAACTGAATGAAGAAAGACAAAGCAACGAGTGAGAGGGTGCACAGATCCTGGAGGAGAGACACAAGGGAAGAAGCCACACACAGAGACCTGCATGCATTCACTCAGAGAAATCCCTCCAGCCAGGAGGCGATAGATTCCTCTGTTGCCTCCACAGGCCCTGTCAGGGCGGAGGACGCCACCCCCCAGGGAGCAGAGCCGTCTCCCGACGGCGTCAGGGGCCCCGGGATCGTATCGGACCCCGGCAAGAACCCCACAGACGGCATGAGGGGAGACACGTGGGTACCCCCTATGGTCTCCATCCGTATTTCCATATTCCCTCGGGAGGAAGGAACAGAACCCCCACCCGTCCCTGCAGTGCGCTTCGATGCTTCCAACAGTCGTGCCAGTTCCTCTCGCGACATGTTGGTTTTCTCTGCAATCTCGAACAACTGCTGCTCCCTCTCCTTCTGTGCTGCCGGACTCAGCGGTCTGTTCGCTGCTGGCTGTTGCCCAGCTGCGAGTCTCTGCATCGCAGCTGCATCTCTTAAAGTTCCTACCAACGCCCCACTCTCATCGAGGGCATCGTCGTCATACTGAATTACCAACGTCCTCCGGGTCCTGTACATGCGCTGCACTGCTTCACGCACTTCGGCAGTGGATGGCGTGAATTCACGCGTCCCCTCTTTTGCCACAGATTGCAACAGCTCGGGAAGTTGGTCAATGAAATCGACCGCATTCCGAGCTAACGGAAAGAAATTCTTCAAAGGACCTGACCCCACCCGCTCCCCCCCCCTTCGTGAGCGACTCGTCTCGCTAACAGAACCCCCCCCCTCCATTTTGGGAACCAACTGCATCTTCCCATCTTCTGCCACTAGATCGACTTGCGTCTGCGAGCTCTCTGAAGGGACCGCAACAGAGACCGACGAGGGTCTATTCTGAACTCTGGACGCCCCCTGAGACTCTAGTGCGTCCAGAACCTCAACAAACGTGTCCCTCAGGAACCGCGACCCCACCCGCACAGCCCCCCCGGGTCTCTGCACAGGACTTGAAAC
The DNA here is from genome assembly GCA_018398765.1 of Chromera velia. NCBI lineage: Eukaryota > Chromeraceae > Chromera > Chromera velia. The sequence continues at coordinate 150,306 of JAHBMJ010003326.1, read as the reverse complement.
AACGTCCTGGGCAAGGGGGATGCAAATCTCCTCAAATAGCGGTACAGCCTCTGCGACCGGTTTATTATTGTACGACAACAACACGTTGGCTGCTCGTGGGGTCCCCGGAAAGCACGAAGATATGAGCACTTGCTGAAGTGCCCCGCACGAATGACCTACCCCCACTACGGGAAGCGCCCCGAATTCTCGGGCCAGTGGGATTGCTGCGGCCTCGAACCTCTCGATAATCGAGTCGCACATTGACAGGTAGTCAAAGTTCAGTTTGTATGGAGTTGCGAGGACAAGGTATCCCCTCTCTGCCAGTCTCTCCAGGAGAAACCGGTACCCAATGTGAGGACTTGCCCCCACAAAAGCGCCTCCAAGGAAATGAAGGAGCGCCTTCGGACGCCTTCCCTCAGGAGGGCGAAGGAGAAAATTCCCGTTGAAGGGCTCCCACTGCCCCAGAAACAGACAGGAGGACTTGGAGCTGAAGGGAAAAGCCACAGACTCCAGAAGTGAGGGAACGTCAACTGAAGGTGGCGGGACAGGAAGAAATCTCTTGAAAGGGTTTGACTCCAACCCTTCGCCTGACTCGGTTGCTTGAAGGGAAGACGGGGGGGTCTCACTTCTCTGCCGTCCGAGAAGGGCATGCTCTCCTGCCCCCCGAGTTCTGCTGACATCTCTTCTACTTCGCACGGCAAGAGGCGAGAAGGAAAGGCAGGGAACGGGGCAAGTCACTACACATAGAAAGACGAACACCCAAAAGAACATGGACATCAGTCTGTGCTGCCACCCAACCACCATGCGTGGAATGGCACCAAACGAGATGGGGGTCTGCTTTTCAAGACGTGGCGGTGTGGTCTGCCACAAATTTTTGGGAGGTCACCGTCAGCGGACGGAGGGGGGCTCCTCGCTTTTGTTTCTTCAGTCCTTCTTTGAGGATCGAATGAAGAACGCAAGCGCATGCACTACTGCAGGAAGTCCAGAAAGACAAGAAGCAGGCAACGTGAGCCCAAATCTGCAGGCTTGATGTCAGACTGTCCGGTCAGGCACTACTGAATATTGCATGAGAAGTCACGCGGAGCGGAAGAGGAGAGGATAAGCAGGCCATTAAGCTTCGTCTCTCGATCGCAAGACGTCTCCAAGCAGCCCGACCGACCGAATTCGCTTAATTGTCTGTGTCTAAAATCTGTGTCTAAAAACTATCTGTGTCTAAAAGTTTTTAGACACATGCACACGCGCCGGTGCTGCGAAACTTTGGCTGCCACAAAAACGCGTGACAAAATTTCTTCG